>JABWIB010001090.1:19413-42684 GCA_016617825.1 Platyplectrum ornatum
TGCCTATCTCTCCCTCCTCCCCCGTCCCCTCATGTAAACAAACAATCACAGCAAATTACAGCACATTTTCTGAGTAATGNTGTGTACTGGTAGCAAAAAAGCAGGGTTCAATGTGAACAGTGCAGACGGCCCTTTTTTCACAGCCCCTCCAATTTCCCCAGCTCTACACCCTGGCTCTTAAGCCAGCTTTTTCANGGCTGGTAATGTGAACGGGGTATAAGTGTTTTCTTGTAATTGGAGACAGCTAAATGAAAGAAAGATTGTAACACATAAAGGTGATATGTTTACATTTATCATTTCAGTGGATGATGGAACATTGAAACGGTTTTACTTTCTCCCATCTCTATTCTGGGATCAGCCTTGAAAATATGTAAANACATACTGCACCAAAATGACATATTCTAATGTGTTTATGAAATTATTTGCCTTTTGTTTTAATATGATGATGTATTCAACTACTTTTCCCTTAATGTGACCCAAAAGCATATACAACGGAACAAGAGAGAGCGGTGAGAGAGCAATGCCCCCCCCCCCCCACTGAATTATGAAAGGTGCACCATCAATGGTTTGCAGAGGTATCTTGCATGTTTGTATGCCTGAATGTCATACTGAGCACTCTTTTACCTATACCTCTTCCTCTTTCTTTCCTCTTCCCTCCTTTGTGCCAAAACTCCTTTGTGTCTCTTGCCAGCCCTACATTCACCCTGAAAAATGACCGAAGCCAACATTTAGCCATTATTTTAATACAAACTAGGGTTTCCGAGAGACTCACAAATTTATCCCGGTAACAACACATATATTACATGCAAAACAATATTTGCAAATNCTCATTTTTATGGTGTCAAATTAATGCTTCTTTGCATTAAGCTTCTTCTATTAATGAGAACATTCAGGTGTAGATAAATTCTCCCAATTTAAATAAGAAAAAGCTCTATATGAAAAAAAATCATATCAACCATTTGTTATTTTCAAGATTTACTCTGTGGGGTGCTTTTACTGGTGTAAGTGAAAAGCGTACACGCAGAGATGAAGTAAAGCAATGCATGCTGTGTCAGTGAGAGTGGCACCATTGTAACTTTTTTCTGTATTATCCCAAACATAAAACTCAATAGACAGGCACAGTTTTAATTGACAGCTTGGTTTGCNATTACTGTTCTTTATAGTATGTCTTTTTTTTCAGCACAAAACTGTTGCGAGCCTCTGATAGATTTGCAAATTATTTTGTCTTCTGTTTGAATTAGAGATCTATTTAAATATAAATATAACTTCACATGGAGAGAAAGCCATTGTGTATGTGATCCGCGCTTCCTCCTGTCATTTCATAAACACTCAGCCAGGTCTTTCCACTGCTCTTATCTACATCTGCTTGTGCCCCCCACAGGTTGGAATGACAATTGTGGCTTCAGATTCTCAACAGTTTAAAAGAAGATATTTGGCATAACCCTAAACAGGTGTCAAAGAGAACCTTAGGCGAATCCATACAGAATAACAGATAAATAAAATATTTTCTTCTCTTGTCACTTGCTATGGCACTTATCTATACAGAACTAGCTTTGAAACACAGACAAAACTGAAATCAGATTCCCAAGAACCAGATTTTGACATGTGAGCGGTATGAGCAGACATAAAAGAAACCATCATTAAAAAGCACCATTTACTGTAACGTTTAGTTCATTCTTACCTTACTGGATATTTACATTTATTTCATATAGAAACAAGTTATATACCACATTTTATTTTCATCTCTATTAATAGTATATAAAGGCAGCTCAGATCATTCTATATTGGACTTTTTGAAATGACACTGGAGAAAGTTACTCTCAGCAGGCACTTGCGGCTCCCCTGGCATATGGAACAGTGTTCCGTGCACCAGGGGATTCAAACTTGACCCCACCACACACCTAATTTGTGCTAAGTGGGATAGGGGTGTATTTAAATGAGGGAAATAGGGATGGATTTGGGTCACTCTTATAGGTAGCAGTCCGCGGACTGCTGACCTGCACTAGTGTCTTAAGGCATAGCATATAGCAGTATAAGTGCACCTGCCTTATCCACACGAGAAAGGGAAGTGATGGGTTTTCACTCCTCCCCTCTCCCACATTGACAGCAGGATCCGAGCCATTATTATCAGCAATACAACATTGTATAATATTACAATTTATACTAGTATAACAGGAAAAGGAAGATTTTTAGTAAAGCACTAATAATAATTTATTGATTCCCAGACTCAATTCTCACTCTTTTGCGGTTACTTTGTGTATATTCCATAGGAAGTTTCCTTGGGTTTTTATTTGTGTCTAGCTTGTTGCTACAGCCGCTAATTTACAAATTACATTTTGCTTAGTGAAATAAATTATTCCCTGGTGACTACAAACAGCAAATAATGAATCCTAATATCCTGACATGATCTAAAAAGTTGCAGTAGTGTAATTGGTACAGCAATGCAAGTCAGACAGACCTTGTCTCATTAAAACCACAATACTAGAGTCTGTGAACATTAATGGCACCTTATACTTCTATAATTTCTATGTGTTTCATCCAGATTGTGAAACTTGACTGGCACATGACTGCAAATCCAGACAGAACTCATTCACTCATCCAGTAAAATGTCATTTTAGACAGACAAGTCCCATTTTACATGGGGTGTACGCAGAAATGTTATGGTAGGGTTCTGGTTATATATTTGCAGTGTGTTCAAGACGTTAGATCTGGTCCCAGTTTGCAATATAGATAGTCTCCTGTCTATGTATCCATCAGGACTTCAGCACTTCTGGAGATTCCCTTCTTTATAGTCCACAATAATGTTTATTTTAATGTTAATATTTCAGTACAAGTCATTATCTATTAGGTCTATCTAACAAGACACTTCTATTTTATGTCTATTAGGACTATAACAGTTTTTTATTGCAGTAAGTTCTTTCTGCATCCAGCAACATAATTTTACCACTGAGAAAGAAATCTATTCACAGATAGTCTTTCATACAGGGGAAGACAATAATAAACTGTTATCAGGGGTAAATTTCAAGTAGCCAAACTGGGAAATCTTTTCATCAATCAAATTTAGATTTACCCCTGTTATATACCACCAAGACTTTTATGAATAATCATTTTGCACTTTGGAACAAGTTCTTTTGCAATGGTTTGTACAAGTTGAATTTAAAAGCATCAGCGTAATCTGCTCTTCTGCACTGAACAGATTTTGGTAATAGAAAAGACCAGTCACACCTTCCATAGTTTAGATTGGTTATAGGTAAAATAACTCAGTGTTGGACTGGCCCACCAGAGAACAGGAGAATCCACCGGTGGGCTCCAAGACCTAGCATTATTTCTTTATAACTGAGGGTGGGCCCCAAGAATGAGTTCCTCTGGTGGGCCCAAGATACCCCAGTCTGACACTGAAATAACTTATTCAGCAAACTCCGCATATGCTCATGACACATGCTNATGACATGTTCTGGTTACCTCTCTATCCAGTATATACACTGTTTCCTATATTTTGTTAATTAAACACGTTTCGTTCACACAATAACATTGCTATTGGAAATGCTCTTACATCAGGATTGTATATGTGTGTTCAAACCACATAAGTGAAAAAGGGAATAAGCATCATGGCTTGTTACATCTCGTCAATGATATTCGAGCATTCCAGAATTTCTTTTCACGCTGTTGCGTAATGGGGAAAACTTTCGACTTTTTAACTCGTGGCTCATAGAGCCGCACATTAAAAGCTTCGCTCTTTAGTTACCATACAAGATTGGAAAAAGCGGACGATCATCTTTTTCCCGTCTTCGCGCAGCATTGAATCGGCCTCATAGAGTAACATATATCTATGCAAGTAATAATGATGGCGTAATACAAATAAATAAATTGCAACTTTAAAAACGTTAACTTGTTCTAACACAAACATTGTAAAATAAGCAAAGTATTCTCCCTGCATGCAAAGTATAAAATAAACTTTACCACCCCTGCAATTCACATGGTTTTGCCCGTATGTAACTTTCTTCTTTTATATTCAAGTGTGAGTCTAGTCCCTTGTCACTATCCCAATCATTATTGAAAATGCCAAAAAGTGGCATTTTCCAATAGCATCTAGGATGCCCCTCTTTCTTACTTTACTTAGCAGTGCACCTCATAGTGACTTCATTGTCCTCACACACTCTCCATAGTGTTTGCAGAGTAGAAACTTCTAAAATGTTTCTTTTAAATAACTACCCACTGTTTATTTAAGGTTTCATTATATTTATGGTCCTCTGTGTTTAATATTGCCAAGTTAGTACAGAAAAACTAAATAGAAAAATGTCTATGCCTTGGTCTGTGCATACCTCCCAACATTGGGGGACGTGAGGTCGGGACACGTAAGCCCCGCCCCCTGGCTGGCCCCGACCACGCCCCGGACCCGCCCAACTCCACCCCCGGACAAGTACAAGTATAGTACAAGTCATGTTTGTCCCCTCAGCGGGACAAACAGGGAATCGGGAGGGACAGCTATTACTAAAAGCTATTTAATTTAAAAGATTGATGTATTGTACTATAAACATGATTTTTCTAGAACACACATTATGTATGTTTTGGTGACTTTGACCTGACCATTGACTTTGTTACTTAACACAATAAGTATGTTGCTCACGGACCCTCCTAGGCCTAAATTACAGGAATATTGCAGGAGATTGAAAAATGGGGATGTTGCCCATAGCAACCAATCAGATGCAAGCTCAAATTCTACAGTATGTAAAATGAAACCGAGAGCTCGAATCTGGTTGCTATGGGCAGCATCCCTACATTCCAGTTTTCCACAGTCTCCCTGCTTAGTGAATATAGGCCCTGATGTGTGTATATATAGGTGGTGTTTGGTAACACTTTTAGCTTTAATAATAATGACAATCTCTAATAACATATTTCTCAATATATATAAGTTAAATAATAATAATAATAATATTTTACCTTCTTTCACAGGGAAAACATAAAATTCATGTGGCAACAGGAAAAGAAGGGAAATGGTGTGGCCTTATTCCGGTTGGATCGCCTTGTAATTGTGTAACCACAACAGGACTAAAGTGGAATCTCTGTAAGTAAACATTTCTTAAGCTAATATTTTTAGGTTATTACACAGTCATATTGATGCAGTATTGAGCCAAACCTTACTACACATCATAATATCATATTACCAAATATTTGCTTTGTTTTTGTGAATCACATTTTATTATATGCAATTAAATAATTACATTTTATTATATGCAATTAAATGAAATTACAAAATTGTAAAACCTTTCAGAAACTCTGTCGTCTGCCCCTAACAGTGCTTGTTTCTTGGTCTCATTAACCCCCTAATGATGCTGCCTATTTGGTCCCAAAAACCCAAGCTCTATTTTCCATATCTGACATGTGTCAGTTTGTGGTAATACCTTTTTAATGCTTTTACTTATGCAACTAATTGTGAGATTGTTTTTTTCATGACACATTGTACTTTAACTTAGTGGTAAAGTTTAGTTGATATCGTCTGTATTTATTTGTAAAATGTGCAAATTTCATGAAAAATGCAATTTCTGCTTGTAAGACAGATAGTCGTACCACACAAAATAGTTAATAACTAATAATTACCTTACCCAGCAAATTTTCCATGTTAATCCATTTTATTCTGGACCGATGTTAACCAGGACAGATGTTACCCAGGAGACAATATTTAAAATGTAATCCCCTGATTCTGCAGATTTTATAAACATCCCATATATGTTTGTAAAACGCTATTTGGGTATACCGTAGGGGTCAGAAGTGAAGGAGCGGCATTTGGCTTAGTGTAGAGTCAGCTGGAATGGTTTTAGTGCGCCATTTTGCATTTGCAGAGCCCCGGTTGTATCAGTAAAGTAAAATCCCCCAACAAGTAATACAATATTATAAACTACACACCTCAAGGAACTCATACACGGGTATAGTGAACAGTTTGACTCCACTGTTTTGTTGTGTGAACATTTTTCCTGTCTGGGCAGGAAGGGATTAAAATACATGTTTTCATTCATCAAAAGTTGGCATAGTAGGCAGTTTTTTTGCGGGCTATCGTGAATTAAACTAATGTGAATATCAATTTTTAGTGCCGGACATATTCACATTAGTTTAATTGAAAACATAGTAACCACCATTATTATTAACGCTTATTTATTAGGCGCTACAAAGTGTCCGCAGCGACGTACAATGGGGAATACAGAATACAGACAGACAGACAGAATGGGTGGGGGAAGAGGAGCCCTGCCCGCAAGCTTACATTCTAAGGGAGATTAGGGATTTGATACATAGAGGTAATTACACATACACTAGGGACAATTTTAGTCAGCTGCCAATTAACCTGCCGGTATGTTTTTGGGATGTGGGAGGAAACCGGAGTACCCGGAGGAAACCCACGCAGTCACGGGGAGAACATACAAACTCCACACAGATAAGGTCTGTCCGGGAATCGAACTTACAACCTCAGGGCTGTGAAGCAGGAACGCTAACCGCTGAGCCATCCGTGCTGCCGTAATTACTATGCCAGCTTTTGTATGAGCAGAGTAAAAAAAATGTTTTTTTTTTAAAAAACCACACAAAACCACACACAGACAAAAGATTTTGTTTTTTATTATTATTATTTTTACACAGATCCTGCTCATATTCATTCACAAACAGGCTACTAATAGCCTGTTTGTGCAAAATAAGCACAGTATCTGTGCTTCCTACACATTCTGGAAACATTATAAATATTCAACATATGTCCTGATTCATTTTCAGTTTTTTGTATTTTGAATGATACGTTTGTGTATCCTGTGTGTTCCTGTGTAAACAGGGTGGTACAGAAACCTGTATAGTATATAAGGGCTATTAAACTTTCCACCCTTTCTGCTACAAACCTTTGCACGAACCTCCCTCTTCCCCCCTTCCCCAAAAAAGTCTATAAGTAAAGCCTCCAATTACCTTTTTTTATTTAAATCCAAAGGCTTATCCTTCTGCACATCAGTGCTTCCTTTAATACTGTTGACCACACTCATTTGACTCAATCCATCAGGGCATGCTCTTGCCTGCAGATATTTAAGCAGTCACTCAAAACCCATTTGTTTTAGAAAGTTTCTTGTTTTTTGAAAGTTTCTTCATACCCCTTTATTGATGTAATCACATACCTTTTATACATATTATCTAACCGATAATGGGTTTTTAATGTGCCTCAGTATCGTTAACAAGGGCCACCCAGTTTGAAACTCTATGGGGGAGTTCTCAACAACTAACTATAGTATACATTAAAATTTGTATGCTGCAACATTAATACACAACTGGACACTTATTACATCCAGGTAAATTTTAGCAGCCTTCCTAGTATTATAGTATGTATAGTTGGGTAAAAGCAAAAGAATTTTTACTTTTACAGTGAATTCTCCTCCACTTATATAGAATCTATAAAACATAGCAGTAAATGTTGCGCAACTTAGGTATTTTACAATCCATTCACAACGATCATCCAGGACGCCACATATAATGAACTCCCTTTGATATTTGTGCTTATGTATAATAGCTCTGGGATCTCTTGTGTCTCGAAGACAGAATTTATTTAAAATTCTTTATATGATACCTCCATATTACTTTTATGAATCTAGCCGTAATGTATTTTCAATATAGATGTAGTTATGATCATGGCCTCCATTCTATATTCTTCTAGCAGAAGTCTAACATTTGCCATGATTGATCATTTAGATAGGCTATTCTGAAGTTCTCAATGTGACAGATTTAACTATGAATTTTATAAACTCACTAGCCGCTGGCCTGGCATATTGTTAATGGGTTAGTCAAAATAAAATATGTCTTTACCATCCTGTAACGGAAGCACAGTGATTAAATTTATATACAACATTGTATGCAACAGAAAAAGATTATCATTGTAATCTAGAAATATATTAGCTAAAACCTCTTTGGGCACATCATAGTTTAACATTATTACTAGGTTTCCCATCATGCCCACATATTCAGCTGCATTGTACAGTCATTTTATTTTTTAACTGCTTTTTGACTATAAGAAAATGTGCCCTGCCTTTTCAGAGCAGCACAATGGCTTTAGGTTATAGCAAATTATTATAGTTCCATTCTCAACCTGGGTCAATAAGTATTTTTTTTCATTTGTGATTAGACTTACAGCATAACTGAAGGTAGGGACAATTGTATTTCTTTTAAATTGTTTGTTTTTATGCGTTTATTCGGTCAGAAGAGGTTGACAGGTTAATTTCTTGTTATTTAGTAGTTTAGTGGTTAGCACTTGTGCCTAACAGCACGGAGGTCATGAGTTCAATTCCTGGACAATACCTTATCTGTGTGGAGTTTGTATGTTCTCCCCATGTTTGCATGGGTTTCCTCCAGGAGCTTAGGTTTCCTTCCACACTCCAAAAACATAACAGTAGGTTAATTGGGGGCTATGTTGTCCTAAGTCTACATGTAGTTGCACCTGTGTATCAATCTCCTTAGAATGTAAGCCTGCCCTGCCCCACCAATTCTGTCTGATACAAATTGTAAGGTGTTACGTAATATAATAGTGCTATATAAAAACCTGGTAATAAATAAATATGTTTATTTGCAGCTGTACATTCAGGTGGTCCCATGTTGATTTATCATAAAATCCACACATTTTCAATCAACTTATTTTTGATACCCATTGTGATGACAAAATCAGAATACAAACTCAACTGTTGAAGATATTAAAAATAATTATAAAGTCTGTTTTTCCTTCTTATTATATTGACACAGGCTTCCACTACGAATATCCATATGTCTCTTTATCTGTCCCAATTCATCCACAGTCAATATTCAATAGACTTTTTCCATATTTAACTACCTGATTGTGAAGTCCTATTTTAATTATGACGAAGAATCACACATTTTAAAAATGGTAAAATAATGGTTTAGAGTTTTAGAAAAAGATATATGAAAATCTTTAAGGCAGCTTTTGGTGTCATATTTTTATAAAGGGGTGGAAGCAGACTGTGGTGTCACATTATTATACTACAGGAGGAGCAAACTCTGTATGTTTAGGATTGATCTAAAGTTGGTCAAACTAATTAAAATTTTACGTCTCATCCCACAAGGTGCACAACAAACTCAAAACACCATTATGTTCTCTTTTAGAGCTTCAGTTATAAATCAGCCAGCCTGTCACTTCTCACACAAAGCTTTGCTAATGCTATTTTAACATTTCACCTCACAAGTGATATTTTACAAAGACAAAACACTTATTATGCCTGAATCTCCTTCTCCTTTTCATGTAGGTAACACTGCCTGCATTGCAGGGTCTTTCTGACCCAGGGATGCAGTAAATTTTGTACTGAGTGACAGCTGTTGGCCCCAATGTTTCTTGGCCCAGTTGCAAGTGCAATTGCTGGGACCCCTGTAGCTACGCCAACGTATTCAGTCATCTTAATGCTTTTATTGAGAAGAAGTATTGTAATTTCTTTTACTAGCCATGCTTCTCTACTTTCCATGTTGCTAAATATCCCACACCAGTTCACATTATTCCCTACCTCTGTGTAATCACTATGTAACCACTCTATGTAGTCACTTTGTACCCATGCCTATGCTTGTTGTCTTGTTTACCAATTTTATAGTTTCTCCCAGTTGTATGGCACTACGGATACCATGTGGCACCTTGCAAATAAATATTAATAATAATGATTTGGCATAGAAAGGTCATTGACAACGGCTCCGGACAGTCCCCGCCTTTATTACTTCTTATGAATGAGTGTCCTACAAGCTGGAGCTAGTGTCTATTAAATGTGGTTTGGGCCAGTCCCTTCCTTTACAACTCTTTAAGAGCATTATACACACAGAACTGTAGCTAGCTACTGTATTGTAATTTGCCATGTTAAGGTGTATTACCCTGACTGCCAGAGAGTACTTGGCACAAGTCAAATATCCTTGGATAGCATCTCTAGCTGACCCCCGCCTATTTAGCTATCCAGCAGCATCAGACACATAGAGATTTCCATGTTCTATGTTACACGGGTGGAACAAATTACATTACACAGTGGTACACTGTGGAGCGCCATGCAGAATTTTTGAAAAGTTGTATGTGAACGCATGTGTATATATAAAATATAACCAAACTCCTAAATTTAAAAGCCCTTGTGTAAATATTGCCATAAAAAAGACTTAGAGAAAGTTTTATGATGATGAGCAGACTTTAAAATGAAGACTTTGAAAGAAAAAGCTTTTTGAATTCTAATAGTATTTTTATTGTGTATATCTATAAGATTGTGGCTGTGACCTAAAATATGTTGGTGAGACAAATCAATCTTTTAAAGGAAGAGTGTTATAAGGCTGAGCAAGGCTATCAGGTTTTTTTTTCTTTATCAGTCTTTCCAGTTAATGATTCACTATTATGTGTCCATTACACTATAAGTGAGTCTTTCCTTGGGAAATGTGCATGTAATAAGTTAAAGTAGTTTCTGCTTTTCTGTATCTTATATGTATTTGTAATATTTTTTGGTTTATAATATTTGTCTTTTAGCTTTAAATGTAGTAACAGTCACTATATTCACCCTGCTGGGTGCTATAATGAAATAATCTGTATGTATAATGATGCAAAGTTTGAATACTATATATTTTAAGTATGGCCTTTGTGACCATCTCTACTATAATGTGTGTGTTAAAGGGAACTGAATAAAAANTTTTTTTTACACAGTACTGCCAGCACTCCTCTGTGTCACTTTAAGGAGCATTTAGGTTAATTTGTTGCTTATGGTTTTTATCACTGCATTGAGAAACGGGGGGTATGAGAGTAATGGCCAATTTTTCACTTACATATGTTGTCAATTGTATTGTTTTGGGTTGGCTGCTAATGTGCTGTTATGCCTTTTTATTTGTAAACTCTTGGGGCCAGATTCATATTCACACACTCTCATGACTTAAACTCTCATGGGCAAAACCATGTTGAATTGCAGTGGAGATTTGCGCTTTTTCGCATCTATTACCGTAGGGAAATCTCGCAGATTGGCGCATACCTCCATTAAATGGGTAGGGTTACTGTAGTGAAGGGAGTTTTATTTCCTAAGCTTGCTTATTTGATACAAATGCTGCCCATCTCGGTCATACAATCTGATATATCTTTGTGCACTAAAGTGTTTACTTCATTCGTATGGGCTGGTAAAAAACCTAGAGTGACCAGAGCCAGGCTCCACCTACCTAGATCGGATGGGGGGCCTTGGATTCCTTCACATCCCCTCCTTCATCCACGGTGCACAACTGCGTTATGTAACAGATTGGTTATTTAACCGTACCATCTACACAAATAATGATCTGGAGGAGGCTATGGTGTACCCCTTCTCGTTAGCAGCCTTGTTGCATGCCCCCAAGTCTCCTTTCCCTGAAGTGCTCAAACTTAATGTTCTCTTCTATGATGCCTACTGCTCATGGTTATTTGTTCACTCCAGGTTGCATAGTGACCCTTCGTCCTTTATGTATACAACCTTTTGGGGGAACCCCTCCTTTTTACCTAGCCTTACCAACATAATTTTTTATTCATGGGGTCAGGTGGGTATCCGCTCAATCTGTGACATTTTTTATCCCGGGGGTACCATTTATACATTTTCTGATTTGAGCAATCGCTACAATCTCTCGCCCCTGACATTTTTTATGTACCGCCAGGCATTTGCGTTTGATGTTCGTAAATGTATCTCAGAGGCCTCTTTTGATATATACTCTCTGTTGGAGTACCTTAAGACCCATACTTTTCACATAAAATTGGTTTCTACCCTAATTTTACCAGGTTCCAAAGAAAAGTTATGGAAAGGCCCATTGAAAAGCTGGCGTAGAAATGTTCCTACCCTATCCCCCGATGTTGACCCTTTACGCCACTTTCTTATGGTCATGAAGGCCCTACATTCAACACAATTACAGGAAATACATTTTAAGACCCTTAACCGTACTTATATTTCCCAAGCTCAACGAAAGTATATGACCACTGACTAATCTGGCCGGTGTCCTAAATGTAGAATGTCCCTGGCCACCTTTATTCACAATATATGGGAATGTGGCAAAGTTAGAAAATTTTGGAATAAAACTGTGGTATTTCTACGATCACTCGTCCATGTTCCATTATTTAAAAATTTCCAGGCTCTTATGTGGGCTTTACCTCAGCTTCATGATAAATCTGTCCTTCCATTCTTAATAGTGGTGGTTACCATGGCTAAGAGAGTTATCCTTTAAAAATGGACCTCCTCCTCCCCTCCCTTCCTAGCCACTTTGAAAGACCTCCTCTTGGAGAATGTATATTTTGAAAGGAGGGCCACACTGCCTGATGAACGTTGAACGTGGAGTGTCCAGTTTCTATAATAAGTGGTGAGTGTATATTGAAAGCCTCCCCTTGTCCCAACGAGTCCATATCTTGAAACTATTTGAAGGCACTTCATGGTATCTTTCCAGAGACTGGAATGTTTAAACTCTCTATTGTATGTTGCTTTTATTATGTAGACTTGATTACTACTCTTATATTGCTATATTTTCAATGTGATTTTATCAGATGAGAAGGTCAATTGCCGTGTTTTTCTTTTCTTTTTGATTGTTTCCCTTGGTGAGTTTCCTATTGGATTTCTCCGTCCCTCCCCTTCCTTCCTGGTTATTTAATAATCTAATGTATCTATTTGCCTCAGATATACTCAGTTATTTGTGATGGTATGTTTTTTCATAGTTTACATGTGACGCAAATAACTTGTGAAAATTTTCGGTAAAACGTTTTTCAAAAAAAAAAAAGCTCACCAAGTGAGTACTACTACTCTAAGACCAGTAACTGAGAAGCAAGTCTGGAAAAAACATTTTCAGCTGCCAATTAGCGTAAATGCAGATTTATAATGTTTAGCCACCGTTTCCATGCACAGAATGTGGGTACTGAACATATTTTCAGTGTTCTAGGAAGAACAGATAGACACGTCACACTTGATTTTAGAAGAATAATTATTTTCCTTCATTCAACCTCACTGTTGGAAAACTGTTAAATCAGCTTATTTTGACAAGCAGAGAGACAAGCTGAAAATATAGAAATGATTCTGACATAGCTGAAGACAATGAATAATTGACCTCTCTATATGTACTCATTTGTCATTTCTCCTGTAAATATACTTTAATTGTTTTCCTTTTCCAATGCCCAGAATCAGTCATAGTAAATGTGAGATGTCAGGGTGCTGAAACATTTTCATGACACAGAAGAAGGGGAGCTTGTAGGTGCTGAGTGAATTATTGCTTGTTGAGTCAACACCAAAATGATAAACAAGGGAATATATGGGGGGGGGATGGGGGGATTTTTTATTTATGCTGCCTTTCCCACACACTTTGAGTGAATTTACAGGATTTAAGTAAAAGTTTGTTCTCGATTTCATTATATTAATCAATATCCATATTAAATATTGGTGAATTGTATCCAAAATATCATTAGGATTATTAGGAATATTGGAGCAATACAATAAGAAAAGCAATCAAAATTTTAATACTTCTCGTCTACATATATTATGGCTGTGCAGAAAATAAGCTGTATAATTTTTGGGGAAACTAGATTTTATGTTTATATGACATTTTCCAATTAGTAGTGTTACATCATAGGATACATATCCGGTGATTTATATAGGAGGGCAATCTGTAATAGGTTTTATTATACAGAAAGATGTTACGTATAATGTGTAAACATTGATACAAAAAAAGTCTTCTTATTCTTATGGCTCACTTAAAGATAATGAAAAAACATAGTTACTATGAATAATACAGGGCAGGAACCTGGGGCTCTGAGTTCAGAGTGACTTTTGATGGATGGTCTACCTTAAAATGAGGAAGAAAATTATTGTAAAAAGTACAAGTATAGTAACCTTCCTTTACTCACTGAGCTGCTGTGGTATTCATAGTGAGCAAATACTTTTTTTTCACTATGTGGAGTCCAGATCATCTTCAAAGATGTTTGAAGTCAATATGATGATGTCAATATGATGTAAAAATTAAAAGCGTATACAATACTACACTTTACTGTGATCTTGTTTTAGAACATTATCCAACAACGTTTTTTGCTTAGAATATTATTGGACCTGATCTGGAACCTCGCTGTATCAGATATTCTATATTACAATGGGACAGTGCAGAATTCAGGATGATGTTACGTGGTGCTAAAATATTTACATATCCCCCCCATCTCACCCAGAGAGCAGAAATGCATTTGATTACTTTTATGTTATGCCATCAGATCTTTAACCAGGTTGAATCTGTGCACCCGTGCATGTGTAGCTTACCTTGACAGCTTGACTGTTCTGCACAAGTACGTCTAAGCGCATGCAAACATGCGGAAGTGAGGGGCCGGACACAGATCAGGATCTGGCCCAATATTCTTATTTCTTTAAATATTAATAATTATAGATTAGACCCTTCACGCACTTGTACAGAGTAATGCCCTCCCCTCAACCTTATTGTTTTCAAATCATCCTCATATAAAATGGGGATGCTCCAGAAATTTAGATTGTATTGTACAATCTGATTGTACTGTCCCACCTGAATCATTGTTAGGAGCAACATAATAAACATCAAACCTCTCCATATGCATTGCGATGGGTGAAAATGTATTTTATTTTGTTAATGTAGGGACACAAATCCAGTGTGACATGGTTTATTTAAAGCTATCAGTTTATATTTTGTATTTCTGAAGTATTTGTGTAGATTGTTGAATTTCTTGAGTTTTGGTTTTCAGGTAGTTTAATTACAATATTTGGAATAATACTTTGTCAAAGAAAACTTTGTTTCTCTTGAGCTCTAATTCAGTATCCTAGTATCTACAGTTGGTGGCAGGACAGAAANCCTTTTGTGAATTTAGTTGCCCTCTGTGGCTCGCTTTAATTTGAAATGACTCTGTGGGGAATGTGAATTTATAGCACCACAAATAACAGGAGCGGTGGCTAAAAGCCCTTGAGAAGCATTTAAACAGAACAGATGCAGAGCCAGTGAAGGCTTCTCTAAATCTGAAGATGTGAGAATGTGGTGTGCTCATTCTTTGCCTGCAACACAGCCCTGGAAAATCGCTGCCACTCATTAACTACCTTCAGTTATTATTTGTGTGTTTACTTTGTGGCAATAACTTCATAGTAATCAAGTAGATATACTATTTAAGAAAAAATCCTAGATAAAAGTAATTTGCAATGTTCCAAAAATGTTAAAGGTACACGCATGTGAAATAATAATGTATTTTAATATTATTATCATTATTATTATTATTATTATTATCTAATATCAAATAATAGGAAAAAACATAAAAGCACCACAATGCAGCATATAATATCCAATATGTCTATTTAAAATGGAAGTGTAAGTATAATAGTACATTGAGCATTTATATCTACAACATTATTATTAGGTGAGTGTAATACTTGCAGTAACTTTTTTGACAGTTATGTCAGTTACCAGTCGGCCTTCCTCCCCTTGTGAGGACATATTATGTCCTATATGTTTTGAATTAATGCCGTCATTAAGGGAGCTGTTAAGTAATTTACACGATCAAGCCCACTCTACTTTAAAGATTTGATTTGACTTTGTAAGTGTAGTTTTCATGCTTGGATAAGTAGGTCAAATAAAATTGGTGTTCTCACAGTGAGAGCTGGCTACTGAAATCATTAAGTTAACTTGGACTTGCACTTTGAAAAATTACCCTTTTGAAGCATTCATTTATTTAGTTTTTTTTTACACTGCGGTCTATATCACATGATGTTTTTCTTTCTCTGAAGGAATTATACATATTTCAGATATTGTATGGTATTCCTTTTCTGCCTGAATAATGCAGTACAATCTGTAAATTTCTAACCTTTCAGTGCCGCATTTGTTTGCATATAAATCTGAAACCTTGTTCTATCACATTTAAGTCTTTTATTTCATGTTTTTACATTTTTGTGAATACCTGCTTATAATTCAAATCCAGAAATTCCCCAACTACTGCAGGTGTGATTAGACACTTGGTTTGACAAGTGGTTGTAGCCGCAGTGCACATTATAGATAAATGTGAATGATAGTAAATGATAGAAAACAAAGTTTGTCCCCTTAGTTGGGAGGGACAGCGGGACAGTCCTGTTAAAAGCGGGACAGTTGGGAGGTATGCATATGTATAGTAAGTATATAAGACAAGGCAAGAATAATTAACAAAAAGGCAACTGTGGATCTGATCTGTAATATCAAATACTGTACATTAATAACAAGCATTGGAAACCTACATTTAAAAATCCAGCTTTTGCCACTGCAAGAAAATGAATAGAATACAATGTGAAAGCTATTTGTTTTCAGCAAGACCCAAGTCACTGGGTGGTCTCACAATGGTTTATGTTTACCAGGGCCTAGATATACTAAGCCGTGGAAAAGTACTACTATGTATGTCAGCTAAACATAGACAACAGCAGAGAGAGACGTAACTGTAGTCAAGGACAAGGCATTGATCAAGAACATACTAGGAATATTAAGTAATATTTCAGGGCATAAAATAGTCAAGAAGATGATAATTGGGTAAATTTAATGGTGCATATTGGGTTTGTGCATATATATATATAGATACAACCTAAGTCAAATACCACTAATGAATCTGTGGGAGAGGCTGTGATGGCACCAAGATCTGCTAAACTCTGAGGAAAGGATAATGTTATGTAATATAGATAAGAATTCTATTTTGCTGGGATTAAAAAAATAATGGTCGCAGTCAGTGACAGCTCACCTGGGTCACAGGCAATCTAGAGCAATCTGGTATTTACTAGAATTAACTTTGTACATAAACAGATTTCCAGGACACTATCCAACCTGTATATTGTTTTTATAATGTACCATAATGACAAAGCAAAGGAAGTAAGCATTCTGCTTAATATAAAGTTAAATTCTTAAATAACTTTAAGTACCTAAAAGTTACCAGCAGTGAGCTCATAAAAAGGTATGCAATAAATAGATATGCAGCATTTGTGCAACACATAGAGAACAGAGTAATTAAATTGCAAATTAAATGTAGTCTCCGGTGCAGTGTTAAAAGATTAGTACTGCAGGGTAAACTCTAATTTAAAAGAAAGAGCACATTTCTCTCAATGTGGACCTGTACAATGTGCATAAACTTTTGAAGGAAAGCAGATAATTTTATACTGGCTGTCAGGCAGCGCCACCTAATGTTTACCAACTTATCACTACACATTGCGAAATGTTCATGTACTGTTCTTCATGTATTTTTAATATTTCAATATTTTTAGATGTTTTTCCAGAGTCAGCCATTGCTTTATTACTGTACTGTCCATAACTTGCTCCTGTTTTGGCCAATGAAAAAAAAGTGACCTCAAAAACATATTTATCAGATGTTTAGTATTTATGCCTTTAAACATTCGAAAATATTTACATTTACTGTATATAAAACATATCTGGCATCTGTTTTCTGGCAATTAATGAATATTTGAATACCATCCTATAAAGATAATAAAATGAATAATATAAATCTCCAAACCACCATAAACATACTGTATATAGCATAAAACTGGCTTTGCAATATGATTCTAAATAATGAATTGCATAAACTTCTTATGCTACGTAAGATACTGCCCCTCAGAGGTTAATAATACACTCAGATCCAGAGAACTTTATGTACGTAATGCAGCTTCAGTCATCAGGGGAGGTAAAATGAATGTTAGTGTTTGTATGCAGGGAGAATACTTTATTGTTACATGTTGCACACAGATACTGACCAGTGTTACTGTCACACTGTTATTACAGTTGGGCTACGAAACATCATCTCTCACCTGTAATACTGATTGCAAGAAATTNAATTTACCTCCCCTGCAATTCAACATGGTTTTACCCACTCATGACAAAAGCTGGCCATACACTGCAATAAATCGTTCCAATCGAACAATTTTCCATAATCGGACGATAAATCGTGTATGTGAACGATTTTTTCAAACGATNGTCTGATATTGTTCAAACAAGGTTTCAAACCATTTTTTGTTCTTTTGGTATGCACAATCTTAAATCATTTAAATGGTGAAAAATTGTTCAGTGTGTGGGCACTTCCAATAATCCGGGCCTACTAATGTCATGTCATGAACCACTTTAGAAGCATTATTACAATTATTGTACGGCTGTTTCCAATGAATTATTTTCTCTTTAAAAAAGAAAAAAAACCATTAGATTTTCATCCAATCTTCAGATTTTTTTCATGCTGTATGGCCAACTTTTGTCATGAATGCCTAAAGATTTATGCCCCTATGGACCAGATTCGAACTTCCTCCAACTTTTCCAACAGTGACACTGCGGCGTGGTAAAATTGGAAGATTTCATTGATCCAGTGAAACAATGTTGTATACTTTGTAAGGATCAGGTATAATTGTTGCAGCGTACACACACTTGTACAGTGTTGCTTCAATAGCTCATTTATNGTGTGATCTCAATAATAATCAGGTGAAAAATATATAGAACTATAAGATAAGATAAGTATCCAAAATGCAAATCACAGGGAGTCATGGAATAGTCTGTAATTCTTCCTTTAGGTATATGGGTGTGCATCTCACATGTCCATTCCATTTCATTATGAAGTTTCTTCCATGTTGCAGTAGAACTTTGATAACTCTCTAAAACATGTTTCTTCATACACTAAAATCCAGCTTGGTATATATACTTCTATCTACAAATCAGATTTTGGATACATCATTCATGGTTAAGTCCTTTTTTACTAAATTTTTTGTGTAGCTGGATGATAAGCTGGCCATATATTATACAATGTTCCTGGCTCCTAATATGACACTAGGATAGCTTGGAATATAAATGGTTACATTCTTTCTAATAATGCTGGGAATTTCCCTACAGTCCATTTCTCATACAAGTCAGTCCTTACGCTGCACATAAGCATACACTGGCAATAAACACCCTGAGGATGTGATTCACCATTTTGAACAGCTGTATTCCAACAGGACTATCCGCGACTCATATATGAAGAAGAAAGCTGAAAGACTGTCCCTCAATCCAGTGAAAGTGCTAAAGAAAATCCCCAGTAATGCCAGGTGAGTATTTCCCCTACATCAGCCCTTATCCTAATCCCCACCCTAACCCTACCTTTCCTGTAATCTAACCCTAATCTTACCCTTCTCTGATCTCTTCCCTACCCGATGCCTAACCCTACTCTTCCCCTTATATGCTCTGTCCTCTGCACCCTGCCTAAGTCCTATTTTCTAAATATATACTAAGTGGGAGCGCTGAGAAATAGTTACAAAAATACAATCAAGATGACTGAAATAAATACCAGAGACAAGTGGCTGAAAAATATAAAACATTTTGGTAGCTTTACTGTTATAAACAAATATTACATAGACATATATGTCTATGTAATATTTGTTTATAACNGTAAAGCTACCAAAATGTTTCATATATAAGGAGATTGTCTGAAACTCCTTAGGTGTAGCTGCTGATCTTGTTCCTAATACCAAGCGCAGTTCAATATTCTCTATTTTTTGACTATTTTCTAAATAGCCACTATTTCAGATGTTGGCTGTATGTATTTCAAAATAGTGAATAAGTGTGTGGCTTGTAGGAGTCATTACAGTATTTGTGGCAGCTTGTAGTGTTCAGCCTGGCTGTTGTTTATAACAAGGATGACGACTGCCCATGAATAGCACCATAGGGTTTACAAGTAACCAGAACTCTTCTGAATCACTAGCTTGCGCTAGGTACAAGCTGTTTTTATTGTATTCATATTTGGTGTACGATTTTACGTTAAGGCATACTATCAGTGCTGCCTATTTCAAGCTATCTTTCTGTAAGCCATTACCAGGGGCCATGGCCTGCTAGGTGACTGTAGCCAATCTGTTTTCTCCAAGGCTACAGTGAACACCAGGCCCCGGTTTTATTCTGTTCTTTGGTTAGTGGTTATCCCAGTTGTGGCTTTTTGGTGGTTCAGCTTAGGCACACTTTACCAGTAACATGCGCCTACCTTTATAGGAACTAAAAAATGTGGTTACTGCTACATTCATGGGAAATGCATGTTCATCTAGAAGCCACATTGTCATGTGACCTAGCAGTTTTATACAATCATTGGGCGACCACCAGAAAGTTTTGCATATGAATCTTGCAAAATATAATTACAGAAACTTATAGATTTATTATTTACACACACACACACACACACACACACTACTATTGGCATCTGTTCACTTATTGCGCTATCCTTCACGTGTTCCGGGTGTTTAAGTGCTAAATCAACCTTGAACTTTGAACAGCTACACAAGGCATGAACTGCCATGTCTGCTAATCTAACTTAGACTTTGCTGATACGTAACTAACACCTTAACTATTTTCATTATCAGATCACATTAACAAATAGGCACAGGTGCCAAAAATCAGTTCTGTGTGAAATCAAATAACTGTTAGAGGATAATATGAAATAACAATGTGCAGATTGGTTTTTGGTACATAAATAGTGTGAGAAATACATCATAAGGCCTTGTGCCTTTATAGTTTTATCTTCTCACACTAAATGAACATTTCCATTTTACTAAACATGTGGTGAGGGCTGGATTAACCACAGAGCCATCTCGGCACATAAAACGGTCAAATAGTGACCAGGCAAACATACAAGGGCAGAAATGGCTGGACACGTATAGCTTCTTTATAACATTTGCTAAAGCGTGGCAGGAGCCCCACAGTTTAGTTGCCCAGAGGCCCCCCACAAACCTTAATCTGAACCTGCATTGGTCCACCACAGACTATTTTGTGCATATTCAAATGTGTAAAATAAATACAGTTCTCTGCCTCTCTTCTCAAGACATTCAACAACCCACGCTCATTAATTATCTTTTCTTTTGTACTTCACACACATTTTCCATGCAAATGCTATGCTGTTTTTTCCGTTATTTAAATCATACAGTTCAGCACTAGGAACCTATGAAAATATCTTAGCAGTATCATAAATGTAGGTACATTATGACAGGATAAAACAGTGGGAGATATTAAATCTTTAGACAGAATAAAAACAACTGTATGCCTCAGTGGTTTCTTATTATTTTGCTTTGTATTATAGTTTAACAAAACAGTGATTATGACACTTTACACTTTCATGAATGTTACCACTCATGAGGCAGTTTGGCCATCAACATTACCAGCAACAGAGGCCACCCGGGCATTGTCTGGGACACTGCTGAAACAACAACACTGGGTAAGTATCAGCAAGTGTGGGTTTGTGAGAGGTTTGTATGTACTGTGTGATGGCAGTTATGTGTATTTCTGCTTGATAGCAGTTTTGNTTTTTTTTGTGTATGTGTAGTTGTGTAGTGGCAGTTATATGTATTTGTGCATGAGTTGTGTGTAGTAGCAGATAAGCTGTCCCTCCACTACAACGATTTTAGCTCAAATCCACAATTTTTATGGGTTTGGGCTAAAAATCATCTAGTGTGTGAGCAGCTAAAAAAATAAATAAATAAAATCAAGGAAACACTGGGAACGATATAGTTAATCAATCCAAATTCCAGATTGATCAACGATATTGTTAGGGGTAAAAAAATAAAAACCCCATACTTCTTGGCAGTGTCTGCCNTGGCTCTCGAGGTAAGTATGGGGGCTTTTTTTTATTAATTTATATTTTCCGCCACTGGGCACCACTAGAACGTTATCATTCCAGTGAATGGTGCCAAAGACAGAGTGATCAGCCGATATCGCTGACAATATTGTTCTACTGTATGCCCAGCTTTACGAGTGAATCTCGACTTAGAATATCGTGCAAAAGTTCATTTATTTCAGCAATTCAACTTAAAAGGTGCGACTAATATATTATATAGACTCATTAAATGCAAAGTGAGATATTTCAAGCCTTTTATTTATTTTTTTTCATTTTTAAGATTATGGCTTACAGCTTTGGGGAACCTCATAAGCAAAGTTTTCCAAAATTATAATATTGCATATATACTTAGTACTTGGTTTGGGCCTCTTTTTCTCAAATTTCTGCTTCAATGCGGTGTGCTTGGATGCAATCATCCCGTGCACTGCTGGGGTGTTATTGAAGACCAAGTTGCTGCAATATCGGCCTTCATCTCTTCTGTATTGTTCGTCCTCATGTCTCTCATCTTTCTCTTGACAATGCGCCATAGAGTNTCTACGGAGCTCAGGTTCGGTGACTTTGCTGGCCAATCCAGTACAGTGGCCCCACATTCATTGTGCCAGGTTTTGGTTCCTTTGGCAGTNTGTNCAGGTGGCCAGTCCTTCTGGAAAGTCACCACCATATATTGTGAATACTACTGATCCAGACTGAGACCATTTAAAGGTTTAGGGACACTTTGATTAGATTGTGACACTTTGAGCCTACAATATTAAACATTTTCACATTATTCTAACTTTGTTGATTTTGGGGTTTTCATAAACTATAATCCAAAATAAAACAAATNTCTCACTTTGCATGTTTATAGAATTTATTAGTTTCACCTTTTATGTTAAATTGCTGAAATGAATTTTGCACGATATTCNNATTTTTCCAGTTTCACCTGTATGTGAATGAAGTGTGATTTTCTTTTTCTTATACTCTACAAACTCTTTAGCTCTCTGTTTGAAATGTAGCAGCATTTGTTCTACGAAAATGCTATTTTACACTTACTCCCTTAAAGGGTTAAACCTCAGACCAGTTTGTTCAAATTTCTTTTCAGATCCATTTTGCATTCGTACTGATATACTTGTGCAAGTTCCTAATTAACTCCAAAGATGTTATGGTTTTACTATTTTTGGGCTTCTTCCTGCATTCTCTTGATTATGCTCTTTGCAATCTCCTTTCAGTTTTTAAGTGTTTTGAAGCATTAAAACTACAGCTCAGATTGCCATTAGATAAATGGATGATAATTGTAATTGTAACTGATGAACAACTGATGACATATTCCATGAGTTTATCATTATATGTCATCACATGCTGCATGAGCCCAGCTAAGGATTCATCTTTCTGACAGGTAATACTCTGCAATGCACAAGGGATACAAATGGTGGGGAAATTCACTGCTATAAGGTTGAGATATGTCATTATGTTTGCCTTGTTAGTTTAGGTCTCACTGTAGCTTAGGCATGTGTTTATTATNTGAGATTCAAAGGAGATATTTATAAACTGTGACAGTCATACATTAAAACAAAAGAGGACTAGTTTAGAGCCATTTAAAACGAATCCCTTTTAAGGAATGTTTTATTTTTCCATTGCTGTTGCTTTAAGTATTGCAGCCCTCTTGTTTTTCTGTTTATACTTACGTTTCGGTGTTGGTGTTTGGTAAAAATGGACTATAT
>JABWIB010001090.1:51280-72202 GCA_016617825.1 Platyplectrum ornatum
TACTTCCTACCTCTTTAGTGAACCATATTGGCTTCCTTTTCCTGCGCTTTTTTCTAAATTTTCTGACACAAAGATCTGTTGTTTTTAATAATGCGCATTTTATAAGGTCCCACTGTTCCTGCACCCCTATTTTATGCCTTCCCTCCACCAATGACTCGCCAACACATTTCAACACATTCCCAACTGTAGAAATTTTACTTTTCTAAAATCAAGCACATTTGTGTTTGTGTGGCCCGAGTCTCTATCTGTTTTTATATTAAACCATACCATTAAACCAAACCAACAGGACTGTTAAAGCTGACAGTAAACAAATCATTGGAGCCATATGAAATACATCTTATGATACTAATAGAGATTAAAGGGGTGCTGGTGAAACCATTATGTCCATTGTACAATATGTCAATAGTAACAGTAGTCATTCCACTAGACTGGAAATAAATAAACTAGCTAGACTAAGTGAATTCAGGGAAATGGACACTAATGACCAGTGAGTCTTACATCATTACTAGGGAAATTGACAGAAAACATTGTTAAAGAACAAACTGTAAAATCTTTAGCAAAACCCTTACTGTACTATTTAAATGCCACCCCTGTCCACCATGAATACACACTGTAGACAAGTCGTACCTACCTCTGTACAAGATTGCCGACATAGAATCTAGGATTGCTCACAGTGTGTTCTGATGTATAACGTATATGCTTATAACTTGCATATATAGCCTAGCATTCGGAAGTCTGGATCTAGTCNTATTTCTCCAGAAAGTCGTAAATACATTTAAGACAATACGAAGATGAGCAACTAAATCTAGAGGAACTAAATATGTACAGCTTGTACACTAAAAGGATAGTTGATAAGTGCAATAACCTCTTATCTCAGGTGGTAGGCATAATTCTTATATGTGATAAATATAAGAGTACTTAACTCTTAAATGAGGCTAAAGATTAAATAAAGTAGATCATTATGGGATCTTTTCTTGTTTAAACTGGGCAGACTGAATGGGCCAAGTTCTACTACATTCTGTGTTTCTGTGAGTGTTGTACAGATGTATTACTGTACCACTGTANCCCATGTGCATATCAGTTGTGTATTTTCTTGCCTGTCTGTTACTTTGCTCTCTACCGAGCTTGTTCTGAATAAACATGCCCTTTCTTTCAAGGTGAAAGCTAGTATTACACACAATAACTAGCTTCCAGTGTTTATCTTGTCTTTGTGTGACTCAAATAGGAAAGATGCATACAATGATATAATAAGCAGCCAAGAAGTATATCAAAGAATCAATGAANAGCAAATTTGTGCAAAATGTACATGCACGCTGAAGGGTTTGTCATGGGGAGGGGAGGGAAGGAGCGGAGCTTGAATCTGATTGGTTGCTATGGGCAACATCCCCATATCTCCCTGCTTAGTAATTGTACTGTAGGCTTTTAGACCCTTACATTACATTTTTATAATGCTGGAACATTGTGAAGATTGTAAACATTTTATATAAACATTAATAACATTATTGTTTTAGTGCATTAACATTCCCACAGATACACCTGCATTATTCATAATCAATGAACTACCATTTACAGTTCATCACCCTATACCCATACACACTAAGGTTAAATATCTGCATTGCGCTTGGCTGCTGTATGTCCATATGCATTGTCATCCAGTGGCCTTTGGATCACACACATAATTTACAAATCGCACCTCTGGATCTGTCCCACAGTCTCCTGTAGTCATAGGGCCAGATTCAGGTCTTTAGGCAGTTATGATTTAGTCAAGTATGTTAAATTGCAGGGGAGGTAAAATGAATCTTAGTGTTTGTTTTTATGCAGGGAAAATGCTTTATTTATGCATTTTGCACACAGATACTGACCAGCGTTACTGTTACACTTATATCAGAAGTGCATTTATTAGCTATTAATTAATAAAGGAACACTTATTCTATTTGTAAAGCAAATATATAAAAAGAAATTCTAATTAAAATGTTTGGCATGATGGTGTAAAAGTATATCAATTCAACTTTTTATCAGCTATTTTTCAATCTTTTTTTTTTACTGTTTTGTTCTTTATTGTGTTGCATTGTGTCATTTACAGACAAAAGTTTGTTTTTACATTATTGCGTTGTACCCTAGTTATTCTGACACATATTGGCATTTCATATTTCATCTCGCAGTGCTGTCCTGTAATAACCATACGTTGCATGGATACTGTAGCCCTTAGGAATACAATATATCAGTGTTTCATCTCCTTTCAGTGTTTTGTCTATCTCACGATCTTTTACAACAATCTTTTTTGACATTTCCAATATTGCATTTCCCATTTCATACAAAAACAGGATTTTACGAATAAGGATATAAATAAAATCCCTAATTGTTCTGTATGCTATTGCATAGCTTTCTCTNGGACTCGTGTCCTTATCAAACCTATTCATATACAATCTGATCTGTCATACTGCTGCCTTTCAAAACACTAAAGTAGAAAAAGTTGGAACTGTTATTTTACTAAGCTATACACTTAAAGAACTTTAGTAGTTTAGTAAACTTTTTCAGTCTAGATATGAATGAGTGTGATTTTACCATTTTATCAGCAAATAAAGCAGACATTGGTTGATCCTTGAAAAGATTAACAAAATGCCATATAGCTGTAAAATGGGACATATCATATAATTCAGCCATTTATGAAATATATCTTCATCTCAAACTTGATGCTTGATTTGGTTTTAAATGGGCCTTGTATACCATGCCAGTTTTTACTGAACCTAAAAGTTGTGCATGTTATAATCAAACTATCACAAACATTATGGCACCTCATTGTGATTTAGATAGGGCTTAATTTCGGGGGAGGGCTTATTTTAGACAATTTACTGTAAAATAGGGTAGGGCTTATTATCAGGATAGGTCTTATTATAGGGGAAACACGGTATATATACAGCACTACTCACCCTCGATTAAATAGCCTCAATATTTTCAATGGCTGATACATAGACCACAATAAATACAAATGGTGGGATCCAAGTACTAAATAATTTAAACAATACAGTTTACACCATATTAAAAATCATATAAGATAAATCTAAAATAAATGTAATCCATGTACGGATCATGTATTGGAGATCGTATTTTGGCCTGGGTAAAACATGCAGTCTATTGCATCCAATAGAAAATGAATCACAGTTTCTATGCAAAATATATTTAACCGCGGGGTAGCTTTATATAGCTTGTAAAGTTCCTCAATAGTATTATTAAGTCCCATCATGCTTAATCAGGTATCAACTATGTCTATGCAGTTGCAGCATGCTGGGTAGTTAGGCAAACTGCTTTCTAGGTTTTGTCAACCACTGCCCTTAGTTAAATTAGTTATCCCATTCCCCTTCACCTGCAAATTAATTCGTTCCCTTCTCACATCATTATTTTCTGTATGGGAATTCTATTTGGCCCTTTGTTTTCTACAGAGAACATTGAGGATAGTGAAGTATCAGTCATTGTGCTTGTATTGTTAAATGATTTCATAAATTATGTTACTTGAGGAGGTAAGTGATTTTGTATATGATACAGCAAAGCTTTATAACATGGAGCAGTCCGTCCATTTTATTAAGGCTTGAGTTAAATGTTTCAGTGAACCTTTGTCGCTGTGTTTTGCTGAAACCCACACATTAAAGTGATCCTAGGGTTCTTGAAAACCTGCTTTGATATATTACCTTGTATTTCTTTTTATTAATGTGATGGATCATCTCAGATTTGCTTTTCCATATCATTAATTTTGTGAATTAACGCAGAACCCTCCGGCATGAAGAAAATAAAACAAGATACAGTAGAACATTATTAAGTAAAAGCCTTTTTTTATGTTTAACTTCCATTAAACATAATGTAAATGAGATGCCATTTTTTTTATAATTGTATTATTCTTAACAAAAAAGGACTATTAACTTTTTTCTCTTGATTTCTCTTGATCAAACTTTATGACTAAATACAATTAGTTAATTTTTTTTGTTTTAAACACTTTATAAGGGGTTTGTATATCTTTTATTTATAACCTTTTGCCAATAATTTTTTTAAGCATTTTTGTTAAGAGGAATAATTTTGGCAGTATTGTGAAATAAATAGGTTTTAATATTTTGGAAGTTAATCAGTAAAATGGAATTAATAATTGAAAAAATTTAAATGATTCTTTGTTTGAATACATATATACATTGAATATAACCACAAATGTACTTTTCCGCTTTTCAGTGTTATAAAAGCAAGGTCTGCCACCTATAAGATGTTTAAACAAATATAGATAAACAGTTTTTGCTTTTCATAACATTATGTGCTCCCTCACCATAAAGGTTGGAAGAAGTTNAACAGCGTGGGAGGAAAACAGAGCCGCAACATATAATTTGACCTTAATTCTGGCCACATGACAGCGGTCATAGTTTATTGATCTGCGCTGGTGAATATTATATGAAGGGGATTGTTTTATGCATGTATCCTGAACAACATTTTATGTTTTAGATCTCTTATTTTTTAGGAGTTTCTTTTTATTTTTTATTTTATTTAGACAGTTTGTTGTTTAGTTTTTTTTATAATTATGTATAAAGCAAGAATGTATGAAGAATTTATTTATGAAAGGTCTGAAGATGCAATTGTGATGTGCACTGATAGTGGTGTCCATGCCTCTGTGTGAGTACGTCCCTCGCTTAAACCATAGAATTATTCATAAGATTACTTCATGTCATTTGCAAACCAAATCCCCTTTGTTAGAAGCTGTTGAAAGTGTAATTTATCTGAATCAAGTTGTTTGGATGCAGTGTTAAAATAACTGCTTTTGCCATTTTATATAAAAGTCATTCACACAATAATGGTGTAGTCCATACATACGAAATTGATGGCAAAAAGCGACTACTATTGGCAGTCATTTAAGGTTGCGCTTATCAACCTGCAAGTAACTGGGAGATGCCACTACTAAAAAAGAAAGGAAAATATTTTGATTTTTAAGAGAAATTATGGCGATTGAGTTCCAGAGAATCAGAAGGTGGCCTGTTGGACATTATTTCCATCAGCAACTATTTCTTGTAACTTCTTTTAACTTGTAACTTAAAAAAAAAAANAACTTATATTTTAAACCACAACGTCACACCGAAACACATAATACAATGAGTAAAACAGATTTCAAACAATATAGGTACAGCTCAGGCATAAGTAACAGCTGGTTAACAATAATACATGAAGAACACATCATACCATGACCCCCAGAACACCAGGGATTGGGCCACCGGGTTCCCATACATCACATGGCCCTCAGCCAAGATTAATGGGTGGGTCACCCACAATGACTCGCTCCATATACAGTGGGGGAGGACATCAATGAAGCCCTGCCAGAGGTCAAAGAAGCATTCCACCTACTTGCATTTATCAAGGAGCGTTTCCATCCAGGCCATGTGGAATAAGAAATGAAGTTTCTCCAAAAATAGAGAGAATGGAGGAGCAGTGGTGTCCAACCATCTAGTCCCAGCAGTCCCATCTGGTAGCGTTTGCTTGGTGTCAGGTGTGTATGATGGAATAGGTTGTAGAACATCTCCTCATACGTGCTGGCTGGCATAAGTTGCACTGATTTAGCTAAGGCTCGCAGAAGATCCTCAGGAGTGAGGTCTGTGAAGTTAGTATGCCATGCCATGAGGCCCGTAGTGTTTGTAGAATAGNCCAGGGGGTTTAGCAGAATTTGTAGTTTTGCGAAATAGCTTTGGTAGTCACAGGGGCAGTGAGTAGGAGCGAGTCCAGGGGTTATGCCAGTCCTCTGGGCCGAAACGTGTGACCGCACAGGAGCAATAATGTAAGCCTTGCAGATAGGCATGTTGGTCAGTAGCCAGAAACAGGAAACGGTCTAACATTGAATGATAGGGTAGCTTTCTTTTCTCCAGCCCAGACACGAATTGTGACAAACTAACCAAGGCCCCATCTATGGAAGGAGTGGGCGGCTGCCCCACTCTGGAACTCCGGGTTGTCAAGGAACATCAGGTGTATAGAATAAGTAGACCCCTTTGGCGACGCAGCATGCCCAAAAATTTGCACGGGTGGGAGCGCAGGGTAGGTGTAAGAGAGTCTTCCGCAGCATGCAAGTAAGCCATGAGATTTCCCCAAGTCAAGACGCCCCCCTCCAAGGCCATGTCAGCATAGACAAAGGTGCCATGTAGCCAATCTTTCAGATAATGCAGCACTGCAGCCCTACTATATCTCACGGGGTCAAGAAGGATTATGCCCCCATTGGACTTAGGCTGCATCAATTTGAGCAGGCTAATGCGAGGTTGCTTGCCCTTACAAAGGAAGTGGAGGAATGCCTTGCAGANTGCTCTTTCATCATTCTTATATAAGAGGTAAGAGAGGACCTGAAGGAAGTATAGGAGACGAGGAAAGGCGACCATCTTGATTAGGTTAGCCCTGCCGGAGTATGTCAGGGGCAAAGTCGGCCAGGCCCTAAGGTCGTCAGAGATGTTGGCAACACAGCGAGATATATTTTGGGAGTAGGGATCCACACCCCCAGATATTTAAATCGCAGGTGGGCCCATTTGACTTGGATCTGCGCACCCCCTGTCTGAGATAAAGGGTGGTTGATTTGTCCACATTAATGGTACCCCATACAGAGCCAAAAACCTGAAATTTGTGTATAAGAGGGGCCATGATCTCCGTGGGTTAGATATATCGAAGAGTATGTGGTCAGCGAACACGTACAGCTTGAGTTCGGTGGGTCCCACTACTATGCCCTGAAAGGCCCGCCAAACCTGGAGGGTACGCAACAGGGGGTCCAACGTCAAACTGAACAATAGCAGCGATAGCGGACATCCTTGCCGCGTGCCTCTGTGCGTCTGGATCACGTCACTACGGGTACCATTGATCTATAGGCGAGTACAGGGGGCCACATAGAAGAAACCCAGTAATGCCAGAAAGTCACCACCCATCCCTCTTGCCATTAGAGAATGGAATAGATGGGGCCACAAACCCGTATCAAACGCCTTGTTGGTGTCAAGGCTAAACGAAACATTCTCCGTCTGCGTGTCCTATTCGGAGGCTACCAAAGCCACTATGGCTGCTCTGATACCCCTTCACAGAGTGCTGTCCTTTTGTGAAACCCAATTGCTGTGATGTGAGCATGGCTGGCAGCAGCGATTGCAATCTAGTGTCCATAATGGAGGCCAATATCTTGAAGTCACTGTTGAGTAAAGTCGCTTGTAACTTATTGATGTCTCTGTGTCACTTGAATAATGAAGTTATACTTATAATAGCAGATTTGTCCATGTCTCAGTGTGGTAAAATATTCTGAATAAGAGTAAGTAAGTGTTTTTATTCTACATTCTGGCAGAGCTCTGCATGCATCCCTGTGGAATATGAGTTTATAAAATATGCGTGTTGGGTTAAATACAGATTATTTCTTTCTTAAAACTTTCATTCCTTTCATTGTTATAATACATCTTAGGCTGCAATGCAATCTGTAATTGTGATTACAGATCTGTCAATTCCGTATATAGCATATCAGTGGTCAGTACTGATGCATTTTAATGTTTTTCCATTACACATAATGATTATTAGATATAATTATAACTACAGCAGCTTACCTGTGAAGGCAAAACACACCCAAAATGTATTCTATCTGTAGTCCATGAGTGGGTCAATTGTTATAAAGTAACATCAAGCACAGATTAAATGCTGTATAAAAACAGGAAATATTGTGTATTCTGTTATATTAGACCTACAAATTATTATGAATTTAATTGCAAGCACCTATTTTATACACTGTTTTTTAGTGTAATGCAGTCACATTTTATATGAAGGTATGGCCAGTACTTACATATTGCATTATGTATTCCAATTGAGTATTTTAGGGGTACTCATAACTTATATAACTTATATTATAGTCTGCTCAGTCTCAGCTACAAGTCTTTCACTATATTTATTTTTCAAAGCTCACACAGTCTTATACCACAAGGGGCCATTGCACAGTTGCATATTATAAGTTATAGTGCACTATATAACTACTAACTATAGTAGTATCATTATTAATAATGGAGATTTTACCACTGTATAACATTAAAAGTATATACAAGAAAACATTTCAGAATTTAGATTATAATCTATATTAATCACTAATCACAATGAATGGTACTTTGTAATTAGCTATCAGTATACAAAGCGCCAGGGAGGGAGCTCCATCCTTTCCCTTCTCTCTGCCATATTCATATATGATTATCTTTATCTGTGAGGTGCCTGTGTCTCAGGAGAAGCTTGAACTTATAGGGCTACTAAGTGCACTGTACTGTGCTCCCCCAGGCAGGGAAAAATCACTTTGTGTGGAGACATGACAGCATGCTTTCATCCTTGAGGCAGAGGGAAGGAGTGGTAAAGGCACAGAGTGCCGATCTTGGCTGATTAGACCTGGGCTTTATCAACCCTAGTTACACCACTTGTTGCCATAGTTGTTAGTTACAATACTAGGTATCTCGGACCCTCCAATATAAACCACTCTGCAAGGTACAAAATACTCTGTTCCTGAGCTTCCAACAATCTTACTGCGGTAATCACATGGGTAATAGAGAATAATGGTAATTACTTAAAACCAGGTAAGTGACAGTTGGAAGCTAAGGAGTGGAGTATTTTGTACTTGGTGGAATGTGTCATGTTGGAGGGTCTGTGCTTTACAGCTTCAGAAATGCCCTAGCATTGAATGTGAGGGTGCCAAAGATATGAAAAGCACCATGGGCTACACGGAAAGAGAGAAAGGAAAAGTGGAAACCAATGTGTAGNTGAGTGTAGCTGACATTCTCTAGTACGTAATAAAAAATTGAATTCTGGAATTTGGTTGCAACGGGCAACATCTCCATTTTTTCCTTTCCCTCAGTTTAATAAATAAAGCATACCCCCAACTGTCCCGATTTCAGTGGGACAGTCCCACTTTTGGGGGACTACACTGAGGGGGGGTTCAAATTACATTTCCCTATGCCTCCCCATGTCAGCACAATATGGGCCTTACGGCTTGAGCCATAAGGCCCATATTGTGCTGCCATGGAGAGTANAGGAAACCACACTAACAGATAAATAATCTTTCGTTTCATCTATCGTAAACACTTTGCCACGGCCGAGCAATTTACAGGCTTAGGAGGGACCGGGGGCAGAGTTGGGTGGGTAAGGGGGCAGCATTGGGCTGGACAGCGGTGGAGTTGGTCTGGAAAGGGAGCGGGCTTGTGCGTCCCAATCTCCCCCCCCAGGACAAGTTGGGAGGTATTCAGTGCTAAATGGAAATCCAATTAATTAGTATTTGCATTCTAATTGGAAAGGTATTTCTTTCTAGAATGGAAGTATGACAAGCATGAAACTTGAATTTCTCATGATTATTTTTAAATCATTAATAATATTTCTTAACATATATATGTTTACCAAATAAAATATGTTTATGTAACAATAAAGACAACAGCTCATGAGAGCCAACCTAAACATATTGTTTTATATTATTTTGACATTGTTATTAATAATATAAAAGCATTAGCATTGCTGGTCAATATTAATCTCTATCATAGATATTATTAAGATGACAGACAGGCACAAGAAAATGCATAATATTGCCTTTCAGACATCATCTAATGTATCTTTGATGAAAGACTCTGACCATCTCTCACCAATGTGTGCACGATCTCTCCAATATTAACTAAAGACACCTTCCCTCATTCCTTGTTTTTATTCAAGAGATGTCATTTAGGATTTTGTTTATTGGAATGTTAAGCTTTACTGCATGTAATATCTTATTCATAAAAAATCCCTTCAAGATTCATTAACCAGCAAAATCATTTAAAGTAATCTAGATGTATATTAAAGAGTACGGTTGTTATGCCTAGCAGCCACAGACGCCTCTTGTTCAGCTATTTAGCATTGTCATGGAATGGCTCAGGTTGTGTGGTATTAATGTATTCTGATTATAAAACAGGTCACATAAATCAATACCCTCTCAAATGTGATGATATGTATATTGCATAGTGGCTCAGTTATTTTGTTTCCAATAAAGTGTTGACTCTCCGGTGTCAGCCTAATAAAAGAACATGCAAAGAATGCTGATTCCTGTCAAGATTTCCTGTGTCTTATTGAGTGGCCTTTTCAAGCAGAGCACAAGGGGATCATATTTTGAGAAACAACTAATAACCTCAATTACAAACATTATTGCCTCTAAGTTGTGGTGTTGTAAGTTTTGTTGTTTTTTTATTATTTATTTTTACTATCTTTACAAGACACGCATTTACTTTTTATAATTGATTTATTTAAATTGCTTGTTATTGTTTTTAAACAATTGACTTTACTTGCACGCCACCTACTGATTAAGGTGTAAATTACACCAGAATAACTCACTGCAACATTAAAGGTATCTGATGAATATTTTTACTTCCATAAGCAGTTCTGTAACAATGCCAATTATAATTACTCATTGAGATAAACATAGCTTCTGAAACAGAATACAGGAGCAATAATTGGTTCTTCATGAATGGTCAGAATAAAATATATATCTTTAATTAAAGTTTCCTTCAAATTGCTGAACCACTATAAGATGTACCACCATTTTGTGATAGAACATTTCCCTTATAGTTTCATTGTTAGGCCCCCAAAAGATCAGTTCGTTAAGATTAACCAAATGTGTGTTTGTCTAGAAGAATGCTAATTATAAAATTAGGGATGGCTATATCCAATTTAGCAGGGATTAATCTTCCTGACCTCAAAATCAGGGAACTAGCATGCATACAAAATCATGTTGTCTGTGTAATCCCACACATACACTATATAAATCTCTGTTAATGTTAATTAAAATAAGACCTACCCTGAAAATAAGCCCTATGGTGTTTTTTGGACCAAAAAAATTATAAGACAGTGTCTTATTATCGGGAAAACACTGTATATATATATTGTATAAATATATATATATTTATACTAAAAAGACACGTAAAAAATGTCAAATTCATTAACATTGTATGTCAAATATGAATATTTTAATATTACACACTGCACTGGGTAACAAATTGATTTGTTTTAGTAACTACAAAAATATGCATCTCAATGAAATTCCTTACGTTTGGGTTCCTTGGTAGTCATATTTGAAGGTCGCCACGGATGATCCCTGTCTTCCCCGTCACTCTCTCGTCTGCCCCTGTACTGTTCTCACTGCTAAGTGAGGCAGGTGGGACAGAGACCCCCAATGAATAAAGAATGTAGATACCACGACAGATTTTTGTAATTTTATTATAAAAGAAGATGCAAGTTAATTACTACCAAATTATATTTAAATTCACTTAAACTATCATTATAATAAATATTCCTATTTACCTAAACCTAATAAATAAATAAATAAATTAATAAATTATTAATTATATCTTACTTTTAATAAATTAGAACAGGCATAAACTTAGAACACAATTATTAGTATTAAACTCTATATATTCACAAAAAAACGCAATAGATTATAAGCAGTGAGAAAGTTCATGACTCTTTAGTGGAGGGGTTTGTCCTTAAAGTTTCAAAGAGACATTAGTTTGTTCTTACTGATATATAAATGCATTTATATCAAACACTTGAATATCTTACAAGTAAGTCTCTGTATATCCTTCCTTTAACAGGACACGTTTTAGTAAGAGGTTACTATGTCAAATATTTTATTACTTGAAGATTTAACTCTCAATTGTACTTTCGTTTGTCTAAGGTGATCAGAATAAATCGGCTGCTATTCACTCCCGCTTTTTGGTATTAGGCAATGTTCTAACTTGGTGCCAATCTCTCAGACACTGTGTGGTGAGGTGAAGTTTTGAGCCCTGTTAGTAAGCCTAACAAGATGGCAGACAAGTCTCCACAAAACGATCTAACAATTAAAGACAGTCTCTCTCGGTTCTCCAACTGCTCCCCTCTCCCTTAGCTAGCAGTAGTGTACTTTGATGTCTGCTCCTCTGCATTCTTTTGCACTCAGTGATGTATATTTACTAAGTGGTGAGATTGGAAAGTGGGGAAGTTGCCCATAAAATCATATTTAAGCTCTCAGTCAATCTCACTGCAAACTCACCGCTTAGTAAATATACCCCAGTTTTCATGTTCNGGTCTGGTGTCACATGGTTTGCCCAATCCTCCACATTTTCTGTGTCCTTCCTTTACAGTGTTCTGTGTCCCATGTTCCTTCTCTCTTGTCCTGTGTCTAATTCCTCAACTTTGTCCCATTAAATTTTCCTCTGCTTTGTCCCATATCTGTGCCCGTTCCTCTGCTCTGTCCATGTCTTACTGTCTGCTTTATCCACTGTGTCCCACGTTCCTCTCGTTCATGTCCCATGCCATTCTCTTCTGCTCTGTCCCATCTCCTGCTGCTCCGCTCTGTCTGCTACTCCTGTGTACTGCCCTCTGTTCTCTCTTCTACTCTTCCTTCTGTCCTCTGTGTCCTGCTCTCTACCCTATCATTGTCTTGAATTCTGCACTCTCCTCTGCTCTACCTATATACAGCTCTCTGGCCTACTCTACTATTTTCATACTCTTTGCTCTTTCTTCTACTCCACTCTGTATTCTGCTCTCGACTTCTTCTTGCCTGTGTCTTTCTCTGTGTGGTGTACTGCTCCTCTGCTCTCTCTTCCACTCTGCTGGTGTCCGTCAGTCTGTTCTCCACTCTGTCCTCTGTATCCTGCTCTCGCCTGTATAATTGCCTGGTTCTGCTTTCCCCTCTGCTCTAACTTTTTATAGCTCTCTGGTACTCTGGTCTGTGTTCTACTACTACGGTTAGTGTTGGGGTTAGGTCAACATGTTGCCTTTCTGGCATTTCTGGTTTCTGGCCTTAGGACAGAATTCTGTATATGAACCCTCATAGTCTTCTGTATCTATATTAAAGATACAGCAGAATATTGTTCATCTTCTACTTTTAAATAGGATAGCAAATGGCAGAAATCTACCTTATGCAGTTTGGTGCTCACAGGATTTCTCTTTTAGGCACAAAAATCTTAATAGCTCAATAAATTGTTTTACCATTTCAAAAATGATTGAATAGTTGATAATAAACTGAATGTATAAGAGTCAAATTGAGATCAAATTAAATAATCTTTTAATAATGGAAAAATACAATTCATATATTCCTTTATTTTTCTTGAAGTAATGTTTTTTTCCCCAAGCAATTGAGCTATCAAGTTTTTGCTTGACATAGTGAGAACAATTCTTAAAAGCCTGAATACCTTTGACTAAGATTAAAGCCCTTTTGTAAGACAATGAAAATCTGTCTAGTTCACAGTGGCGTTCTTTCCCAATACCCAACTGTAAATCAATTAAGAGTGTGAAAAAATATGTCAAATGCATTTTAGTACGATTAATGACTAGTATTTATGACCTTCATAAAGTGTGGGTTAGGATTTGTTCTCAGTAGCAGTGTTATAGCCATAGTCGCAAGTTTTAATTACAAAACAGATGAATGTGGAGATTTCCTGTAATATCTTTCAATACAAACGCTGTTTGTTGTTCTTTTAATCTGTCACCTAAAGGGAAAAGGCAGCCAACTTTATTTAAGCACTTGAGTTTATTTTTTTTCTGTACTTTTAGGGCTAGATTTACTAAACTGTGGGGAAAGAAAAATGGAGATGTCGCCCTTAGCAACCAATCAGATTTAAGCTGACATTCTCTGGCCTGTAACAGGTCTTTTGTATCACATTTACAAATGACCAATATTTCATTTCTCAGGAAATTGAAAATCTGTTTTCAGCTGTATAGCTGTGTAAACCTACCTTAAGTAACAGCAGACAGGTCTAGACATCCGCGGAATCACACTCAATACCATATATGCATACGTACGCAAATTATTATCATATATCTCTGGCCTTCGCTCATGCGGAATTTATCTTTGAACACCTTTACCTGCCTACTACATATGTCATCCATTAATTGGATATTTCATTTTGTCAATATCAGGGAATATGTAACTTTTGCACTGTGGATTTGTTCTACCTTATGATCCATATTGATAGCACATATCAGATTTGCAGATGCACTGTGACACTGCTTGGGTGTGAACAAACTTGTGCAGTTGTGCTAGATTCAAGGGCATAATCTGAATTAAAAGTTTTGAATAATCCTTATATTATAACATACTTCTCTATGATGTGAGGTATGTACATTATATTTGTAAGACATATATACTGGGTATATATGTTATACTTACTCAAACTCATAAGTTCTGCCAGAATTCCACCCTGGGATTGATACATATCATTCTCACAAAGCGTGATCTTTGAAAATGATCGTTGGTCTTTAAATACGAATTGCTGTTATTAATTAAAAAGTTCTTTTCCTGGGCACCTCAGTCATTTAATAATAATGACTCCAGGTTTCTTCTCCTTTCCCATTAGCAATTAGTGTTTCGAATGCCGGTTACTAACAGCTGAAATGATAATCACCAGTAGACCCTCATCAATTTTCTTTTAATTTCTTTTCAACCTTTCCATCAGCCTTTTAATGACTTTTTTACACGCAGATTTATTGCAAAATGGCAATTATAAGCAATAACGTCGTAGATGCTTTGACATGAAGTGATCCTATTGTTTGCCCATTGTGAGGAGTAAAATAGTTTCTATAATAACACATTTCAAAGATTATGCTATCTCCGGCGATTCCATATTCTGCCTTATAATTTGGTAAACAGATTTTTAGACTTGCTTACAAAGAGATGGAAGCACTGATGGACTACAGTATCAAAAGAGTGAGCAGCTGAGACGTCATTGTGCTGCTTTATCATTTAAATGTAGAGAAATGGTGATGAAAAAATGTTCCAAGTGAAATATCACTTTAATGTTAACTAATTGCAGAGTACTTCTTACCCACTGTATGTTATAATGAAAACATCCTTCTGTGTTTTTCTGTTTAGCAGATTTCACACAAGCCTCCATTTTTGATCCGTCAGTCAGGGTTAGTCTTTTGTTATTTTTGATTAAAAGCAAGTAAAAAAATAGTAAAGCGATTGCCTATATTTTCAGAGCTAGATAATGCTAAAGCGAAACCCAGGTGGTTTCGTAACCAACCTATAGAAGAAAAAACTAATATACAGCGTTACATCAGAAAACAGAAGAAATAAATAAATCAACCAGGATGGCCGAAGACACAAAATGATTAAACGTAAAAAATACTCAATTTCACTATAAAATATACACCATAAAAACAACGGTTATAATAACTCACTAAAAGAAATGTTGAATGTTAAAGAAATATTGTTACATTGGTCTTAACTCTAATTATTATTTTCTGACTGATACTACAGTTTCACAGTAATTCTAGTATATTATTTTTTATATGTNTAAAGTTATTATTTTCAAAGCGGTTGATGTAAATATACATTTCACAGCTGTATCAATTAACTTTATTAGTTATTAGTGCTCTTAGGAATACTGTGAGATACATGCTAGTGTACTCTTGGCTTGATAAAGTTCCTAGGGAATGAAACACATTGCCGGTTCTTAATGAGGACTGGGTATTCAACTCTAAAAGCGAGAGCTTATTATCAGAAGATTATTTATGAAATCCAATATTAACGTTTATATGGTAGCCCCCAGTAGAGGAAATTAACAACATACTGCTAAGGATGAGTGTTCTTTTCCACACTACTCATTACCGAGGTTAAGTCACACAGTGTTACATGGATTCTACAAGACTTTGGGATGACTGAGTAACACTTTATAACCTTTTTATTGCAGATTATGAGCAATCGCTTACTAAATACCTGTTTATATCAACATTTCTTTAGGTGTGTCTATTGTAACTGTTGGTATAATTGTTTATGTTGTTATGTTTTATATTAATAGTAAAATATAGTATTTTTGTCAACCACTGTGATCTTTTGTCTCTTAGACCATCCTGGTTCATTTATTTTTTTTTATGTTTTATGATGGTCTTGTTTAGCCCTGTATATTAGCTTATAGTATTTCTGATTATATAAAAGACAAATCTGCACTCTTTGTATATATCAGAATATTCTGCAAATAACTTGCTACTGTGCAAATACTGTGTAACCCAAATTGTATTTCAGCCTTTCCACAAAAACCCTGTATTTCCTTGTATAGGTATTTTCCCCGTGTTTTAGTTACGGACATTGCTAGCATAAAAAGAAAAAATTCAGATAATCACAGATGAGGGCAGTAGGCAATTTCAGAAGTTCACTATCGTCAGATGACAAGAGCTCTTCAGCTAAGCACAGTAATTTATGTTGATAAATTGTAGCTGTCAGGATGTCCAAATCGCTTTATGAAATGTGTTTCCAGGCACATATATATGCTGTGTGTTCAAAGGCGCATATTTCCTGTCTAACTCCCTATAAAAGGGCAAACTTTAAGTAGTGCAGTGAAAGTGCTTAGACTTTACATGGCCTAGTTTGATAAAGTTAATTGAAAGTGACTCAAAGCAACAGCGGTACACAGTATACTATATGCAAAAGAAAAAATGTTAGCACCAAAATNAAAAAATATTTTAAGGTTTATTCACCCTTGTAGCTAAATTTATTTTGATCAATGTTCAANTGAAAAGATTTTTTTTAACTTTCCATGGAATAGTTTATTCCCAAAATGATCATTTTTAATCCCCATTTTTTCTTTGCCTGAGGGACTTGTTGACTATATATGTTGACTTTATTTGAGTGAGATGCGCCCAGGATACATCTATGTGACAGCAGACATCAACATTTAATTTCCAAACACTGTGGTGCTATGTCTTTATAATGCTATAATGCTTATCTAATATTCCCATCTTGTGTCTCTGTTGCTTTTACTAATGATTAAGTAGTGAGTTGCCCTCTGGGTTCCTTATTTTGGAACCATTTGTCTTTCTACCCTGCCTGTCTGTGTAATTTGCGGGTAATTTTGGATTGTATTAACTCCTTACATATTCCAAGGACAACAACCAGGGGCTGTGACATGCTAAGAGGTTGCAGCCAAGTCTGCCCCCTCCATCAGAGGCTTTAATAAAAATGAATAAATATATATAGTGGCTGGTGGCTAAGCATATCAAATGTAAATGTATTTCAAATGTATGTAACTAATGATTAATTTTCTTTTGAACATAAAGTAGCACAGTTAGTTTGTATTTATATATATATATATATATATATATATATATATATATATATATAAAATATAGCATTTGTTTGTTATGGGTTAATAGCAAGTGTGTGGGGATCTTTTTGTGGATTGGTAAATAATTCTAGCACCTGCTCTGTATCTGTATTAGCTACAGATACAGCTTATATAATTATGTTCTTATGTTCTTTTTTGTAGTATAGATGGTTTTTAGATACCATGGAACATGGGGCATACCCACATTTTACCTACAACAGATATTGCAAATATATTTTATAATGGTATTGCCAGCCATTGTGCCTGTGTTCTTGAAGAACATAGTGGGTTAAACTGCATTAGATATCAAGGTTATAAACATCCATTTCAGCTGAGCTACAGAACCCAAAATGATTGTAATGTAGACTTTGTGCACCCTTAGCTGTTGACGTTTTGAGTGAAAATTACTTGACATTAATAACCTGTGCTGTGTAGCAGATAAAGATCACAAGCTAAAGTGTGAACCTATCAGCTAAGCAACCTTCATTTCAGGCCAAACTTAATTTTAAACGAATTAAAAGAACAAAACATAGAAAGCTATTCATAGAGACATTGATGAAATGAATGTGAGAGGTAATTTAGCAAGTTTCAGTTTAAGTAGTGAAAACAAATAAACAAACCCAGAAATGTACAATATAACTAAAGCTATAAAGTGAGGGTTTAAATGATCCTTTGCAGGTAGTTGGCGTAATTTTCTGTTTCCTACTTCCATTCTGAGCGAACTTGTGTGTATGGATGTATGTATATGTGTGTGTGTGTGTATATATATATATATATATATATATATATATATACACACACACATAGATAAACTTTTTTTTAACTATGGTTGTATGTTTTGAGTGTTTGATGGTGGTTTTGATTATGAGTCCTTTTTGTAAAACTGTAATAAATGAATACTTATTGAGTTGGATTCAGGGCGGCCCTCAGTGGGGAACAGCGGGAGCGGACAGAGCAGGGGCCTGGTGCCAACGGCAAGTTTCCTCATTGGGAACTAAAGAGTCATGGTGCCGTGCAGTGGTAGCAATATATTCACCCAGCTTTCACGCCATTGATGGCATCTGAATTAGCTTCTCCCAGTGTGTTGTTTTTAGTTGTTGTTTTTTCGTGTATATAAGTTTATTTTCATTTTCTTTAGGAGACATATAATAAAAGGGATATTTAAATAGGCACATACTGTACTGATTCATATCTATTACAGTAACTACTGGGTAGAATTATGTATGTCTTTTTTTACATTTTAAGTTACAATGCAAATGTTATAAGACTACAAATAGTCACATACGAGAGCTGCATATTTCTTTAGAGCTTAAAAGTAATAAGTATGGTTAATTTATCGATGCAAATAATAAAACAAAAACAAGTATTCTCTGCTCAGAAATCTGCTTCTCTTAAATGTCAAAAGTTGCCAAGCTGTAGCCGTCATTGAGGTTGGTGGGTGATTGTTGGTGGTGTGTAATTGGGTTTAGTTTGAGTGGCATTTCAATTCTATTGGGGGGAGGGAGGGACACCATTACAAACCTGTCACTTGTATCTCCATAGCTAGTTATTTAGGAAACAATTCTTCTCTCTTTGGGTTGTCAGTAACACACCTCAGTTTAAACTTCAAAGACAATGTTGGAACATAAGGGAATTCTAAGCAAGATAATTAGGAATAGATACAGTAAATGGAACGTGCATAATAGCAGCAATTTCTTAAAGGGTGATAAACCATCACATACAGAAATATCTCAAATACATAAAAGAATGTAAATTACACCACTTTATATTTTTTCGATATACAATATAATATTACCTTATATTTAAATGTGTAATTTACATGTGTATATGAACCCTGCATTTTCCCAGGTTAAATATAAAAAGCCCTTTTCCACTGCGTGTGAACCTGGGTTTTTTCCAGGGTAGACACCTTTTCCACTGCCAGACAGAACACCTGGGTCTAATAAAAAAAATAATATTTTCAATTGTACACAGCAATGCAGACAAGAATGCTAATTCACACCCCTTTCCCACTGCAGAGACCCGGGTAAAAACCCTTTAAACATGGTTTAATTTATTGGGTCCTTTTCCACCAAACTAAACCTGGGTCTATGTGCATAAACCCGGGGGGGGGGGGGGGGGGGAGGGGTTTGTCAGTGGAAAAGGGGTATAAGACAAGACTATACTAATTAATTTTAGTGCTTGACTACCCATTTCACAACAATTTGAACTTTCAGATGATTATTAGCTCATCAAACCTATGATTATGTAATGTGTGATAAAAAACGTAGTTGTCAGAACAACAGATTTGATAATGAACCAATGAAATATTAAGCTGGACATACATTAGAACGATTATTGGTCTGATCATTCAGTTATCAGGTGATTGGACCAATTATCTCTCTAGTGTGTGGTGACAACAACTCTCAAAATAGTTATCAGACTCAAGCTAACAATATTTTGCAGAGCCTGTGGTTAAATAGCAAATAAACATACTTTTTGCTGGTTTGTCATGCTGCTTGGCAGTATGGCAGGTCTTCTTTTCCCTCTGTGTAAACTACTGTTCAAATTATTTTTTTCTTTCAAAATTGCCAGGAGTGCACAGCCACTAAGGCTATCTGCATTGATCTCTGCCAGAATAATCAACTCTGGCAAAAGAAGTGTGTTTAACCACGTGGGAGCAATAATTGTTGTAATGGCAATCAGAACATTGCTATTATTATTAGTATTACCCTGGGAAAACCATCCCATTATCAGCACCATTCACTAGAATGATCGTCATTTAATTCATATTACCGATCAGCTCTCCCATCCGCTTCCTGCNAAATTTTCTTTCCCCTCTGCCGAAGCCTGGTACATACCCAATACATACCCACGTTCCAGTACATGCTTCAGCCGAGGGGAGAGGAACTTCTTTTTATGAATGATAGGCATCCTGTCCAGCTGAATGGATGGGGTAACTGTCAATCATAATAAAACTTCTCTCCCCATATACTGACCTTCTATGACGTCTTGGATGTCCCATGTTTTTTAAGATTATCTTCATTTGAGTGAGTGTTCCCTTCCCATCCCTCCAGCTTTTCTCTAGGGTGGATGCAGGAGGGGATGGGATAATAGCGGTGTAACATCATAACTTTTGGCTTTCTTAGGTTTGCAATCCAGTACGCCTTTTATTACAAGGGGTGTCACACATCACTTTTTTAAGCCTATCACTGCTCTATGATCAGAGAAATAAAGGACAGTTTCAGTCTACATCTGTTTAGTATGTATTGTATAAAGATTCTGCAGGATAATTTACACAGTTTGTGGTCCTTTCATTAAATTTTTTGGATCCCCTATTATTTCTTATCAGCAATGTCCCGATGTCTGCAGAAAAACGACATAGTATATTTAGGCTAGGTACTCACTGTCTACAAACTATCCCAAGAACCTTTGCTGCAGTAATATGCTGCAATTACATACTTGTCCACAAGGTATACAGAATTATGAATGGGAATAGTTGGTCTGAAGATCGTGTGCCAGTACATATTGAAGATTTTCTGCCGACATCAGAACATCCTAAACTCCTAAAAATCAAACAACCATAGCAGGGGCGTAACTAGAATTTGGGGGCCCCATAGCAAAATTTAAATGGGGCCCCCCAACTCAGGTCTCCGCCATTTTTTATATACAATTTATACACATTTATATATAATATAAATATCATGGGGGAAATTTACTAAAGGTCGAGTTTGAATTCTCGCCTGTAATGGTCGTGTTTTGGTGCGAGTTTCTGTTTTAAAGCGAGTTTAGTATTCACTGTAGGTCGTGTTTAGATAGACTCGCATTAGCCACTCGCCCTTCC
>JABWIB010001090.1:85298-95754 GCA_016617825.1 Platyplectrum ornatum
TCAATGTTTCTACAAGTGGTAACATTTCCTAGCAAAACCTTCAGTACCAAGCTATGTTATATATATATATATATATATATATATATATATATATACATATAACATAGCTTGCCACTTGTTGAGAACCTCTGCTCTACAGAATCAACTGACTTAAGGATGGTTGGCATTGCTGTGAAGAAACCCAATCTCAAGTTTCCCCTGTATGGTGCCATAGACCTTAGCCAATGAGGTCTAGAGATGATTGTAGCAAAATCATGAGACTCCCATGTCAGCATTATGTCTGATTATGCTTAAAGCATTAGCTGTCATCACTAGTTTATAGCTTACACATCAGCAATGTCATCTTTTCACAAGACCGCTGACACATATTATCAGTTGAAAAATGATGGGTTTAAAATTGGATTATTTAAAGATTGTTATATTTCTTCAGTCTGTCTGGGCATAAGTCTTTCTAGTTTATGCCTAGAATAAGCTATGGGCAGGATGGATGGCTCAGTGTGTAGCACTGAGGTTGATTTCCTGGGCTGGACCTTATCTGTGTGGAGTTCGTATGTTCTCCCTGTGTCTGTGTCGGTTTCCTCTGGGTGCTACAGTTTCCTCCCACATCCCAAAAAACCTGCTGGTAGAATAATTGGAAGCTGATTAAATTCCCCAGCCTATACAGTTGACCACTCTCACTACACACACACTAGCATTCCTGCATTCCTGCATTAGCTGCATGTCTGGGCCCGGTATCCAAAGTGAATTACTATATGAAAAACATTTTTGGGAGTACCTTATCATAGTGTGCTGCACAATTTTACGTACCAGTCTAGTGTTCCAGGTAGCTGTTTGCTTGTACAGGATAAGAAAGGCCTTAATAATTGCTGTAGGAATAGAGGAGAATCATAACATAAATAAGTCAGGAATTTATCAAAGCTTGTTCCTCTCGCTCACTGTTGGATCAGGCTGAGCAATCACTGAGGTCACTGGAGGTACAAGGTTCCATACAGTTTAGTGACAGGGACTTTGTTTAAGAAGTCTGTTCTTTTTTGTGTTCAAAATCAAATATATTCAGGCGTTCATTTTCAAAGCTATGAAATAACGCACAAATGAAGGTAAAGTGTGCCTCCTAGTGGCTATATAAAACAAATGTCACAAACTTCTATACAGTAAGAGAACCTTTAGCAAAACAATCACTTTTCATGTTCCATATTTTAATAATTAGATTTTTTTTATTGTTTACATGTTTTATCATGTATGTAATGAAAAATGAATAATAACTGAACTGTGTCAAAAATACAGATGATATCCAAAACATACATTAACCCATTAACTTATTACATTAGACTGGTATAAATGCATAAAATACTGCCATGATGACAAGGGTTCATTGGAAACTAAGTGACACAAGAGATCTGATGCTACAACAAAATACATCTGACTTTCAGCAGCATTCTAGTGACATTTACAGTAACAGATATTTATTGTGAGCCAATAGAATATTAGTAACCACACTCCAAGAAAAAAAAAAGCGCTCATTGCCTATTACAGTTTGCCTATTATATGTTTGTCACTGCATCTGTTTGTTACTGCCAGCTTACTCTAGATACCTAAATATTATGTAACAGGTAATGATTTAAATAACTAACCCCATATAATATAAAAAATATAAATATAAAAAATATAAAAAGAAGTTTGGAAATACAATGTATAGAAATTCAATAGAGAATTGGCGTCCAGTAAAGTCTGGAGAATAAATTTTGTACAGGTAAATCTTAGGTAGTGCCGATACAACATACATCGTCTGGTTGCATATCAAGATTGGTTTCTATCGGCACTACCTGGACTTTACAGGTACAAACTTCTCCAGACTTTTGAGATTGTTACACACTGAACTATTATATACTGAACTAGCACAAGACAGCGGCAATGTATATCTCTATGGAATTTCTGTACTCTAGATTCCTATTTGGCCATATTTTACTCGTAAATAGATCTGTGATAGCCCAGGATTGAAAACCTCCATCCTCCTTTACTAAAATCCTTTCTTATTGAAGGGTATGCCCTGTTCCACCTCATGAATGGTTATGAATGATTATGTGTCAGGCAGAGTTGATATTCGTGTGCTCTTACAACCATAGGACACGGATCCCCTTGCAGTTATTCTTAAAGTACACCCTGCCCGGAAATTTCTGGTTATTATGTTCTGGTTTCTTGTTCTTGTTTTCCACTTGATTCCTTCTACTTTGCACAGTTTGTTTCTTTTACTGATATTCTACATTTGCTATTTTCAATAAAAACGAATGTTGTTGAAAAGAAAAAAAATATTGTGATGTATAAGTTAATGTTATTGTGTATGTTGTTTCAGCTGCTGGAGTGTTACAGTTTGGAACGTTGGTCAGCACATCAAATTCCTATGATGGCACTGGGATTGTCACAGTGGACACTGACGGTCCTCTAATATGGACAATGGGTATCCAGACAATGAATGATGAATAAACGTGTATAAGGAAAATATCTCTCCTCGAACAATGTCAGGATTAAAATATCGATCCAGGCGCTTAAGAAATTGTATTGATTTTTAAATCCATCCATTCATTCATGTCCAAGTTTAAAAATAAGTATATTTAATCATAATTTACATTCACAAGACATATCAGAAGATAAATCATACCTTTAATCTGGAAGCACTCAGACTACTGAGCAACTTTCCCTATTGATACCTGCAAATGTTATATGCTAAATGCTATAATCCATTAATGGTGCAAATTAATGATAACTTAACCTAGAAAATACTTTCCACAGTACTACACTAAGGGGCAAATTGAATCCTTGCTTTAAAATCGAAAAAGTGAGTTGTTCACTAACCACAACTTGCAACCTTTTGTACACGGCTCTATGAGCCAAAAGGCGTAAAGGGGCTTGAAAAGGATTGAATCAGCTCCTAAGTGTAGTTCCTGTGTGTATAGATGTGACACTTCATAACGTTTCTAAAATACTGCCATATTGCTTGATTTATACTGAAAGCATACTAATATGCTTTTGCGCAATGCTGTCAGTAAAAGTTGCCGTTCCAACAGTAATAGCTAGGGGGCGGATCAATGTAGAAAATAACCATTGACAATGACATTACAACCTGTGTGTTGTTACACATTAGTGCACCCTTTTGATACATTTCCTGAAATATAGATGTGCTNGAGATGGCCACGCTTACCACAACATGATGGTGTCTTAGAAACATCCCTCTCTAATCCAGCCAACCCATCTCCTTTCCTAATACTACTGGTTCTCTCTTTGCCACTACTAAATGCCAATATACAAGACATGCATGATACTGAATTAACAATGAGCTTCCATTACTAACATTTGGACATAGACAAAAGGATATTGCCAATTCAGCTTAATTCAACAGTCCACCACCAACTAAAGCAGATCTCAATGTATCCTTCCGTTACAAATATTAATCAGCAGAACCTCTCCACACATTGTGTTATAGCTCTCTTCCATGTCATGAAATGTCCTAGTTTATAAAAATACCAATATAATATATCAATGCATGTATTTGTAAATGTCACAAGATGCCTTTTGAAGTTGCATTTTTTTGACAATTAACTTTAAGTTTCAATGGTGGTTTCAAATGTGTTCTCTTTCAAGTGTTTTCAAATCTTTGGGTTATCTCATTTTAAAATAATCCTTTTTTATATTGTTCATATAGCACATTTTACTAAAACATGTACAGGGTTATACCTGGTGAAGGTCAAATTTGCATTTTTTTAAACAAATTAAATAATAAAATTTTTGTCATTATCTGTGTGTAGCATTATTGACTATTATTGACTGTTTTGGACCGGACCCAGGCTAATAAGCACCTAGGGTATGGAAAATATGGGCAAATTCTTTCAATATCCATACATACATACTTTAAATAATCTACGAAAGTTACTTGTGTAAATAACGTATACTGTAAAATCTGTGCATATGAGCACCAGATGTTAACCGCAAATTTTGAAATGTACTAAACTGAGTGGTACCGGTGGGGGAGGTCTTGAACTTGCAATTTTAAGAAAGAAGAGATCATCATTATTTATTTANTAACAGTTTTTTATATAGCGCCATCAGATTTCATAGCGCTTTACAATTTACAATGGGGATTACAGACAGACAGAATGGGTGGGGAAGAGGAACCCTGCCCGCAAGCTTACATTCTAAGGGAGATTAGGGATATGATACATAGGGGTAATTACACATACACTAGGGCCAATTTTTTAGACAGCTGCCAATTAACCTGCCGGTATGTTTTTGGGATGTGGGAGGAAACAGGAGCACCCGGAGGAAACCCACGCAGTCACGGGGAGAACATACAAACTCCACACAGATAAGGTTCTGTCTGGGAATCGAACTTACAACTCAGAGCTGTGAAGCAGGAACGCTAACCGTTCAGCCATCCGTGCTGCATACAGAGAATGCTACTTTTTTTCTGCTTTCGGTCTGTTCATCACCTTTATTCTTTGATATTGTTACTTTTATATGATATCTTGTACACTTCGTGACAGTGTGTGCGAGATCCCAATTAAAATATCATAATTGAGATGCATATTTTTGTGTACTTGTTGCAGACCCCTGGGGATCTACTGGGCATAGATGTTTTAGAGGTATAAAGTAAAAGAGCAANTTTTCTTTCATTTATCATGTAGTATTAATGTTGTGGGATATGGGCAAATAATATATTAAAAATAACACTTCAGCGTCTGTTTAAAAAAATACAATGAAAGATGCTGGGTGCCCATGCTCTGCTCTTACAGCTTGGCAAACATGCTCCTAATGTTCCTAGATGACATGACAGTTAGCATTAGATTATTATCACAATTGATTTATAGCTGCAGAGATTGTGGGGACATAGATTAACAAGGCGAATAATTGAGCACGGACAGGACTTACACTTTCATTTCTCTTTCTACATTAATCCTATTTAATGGTTGTCAAAGTGCGTACTGGGAAATGATCAGTGAGAAGACGTGTACAGATCTGTATACCACAGTTTTATTTCTTTGTTCAGTTTAAATTTACTTGATTGGAACATGATGTAACTGTAATAATAAAAATAGTCAATGAGCCAGCCAGGACCACATATTATCTGTTAGTAACGTGGCCAGTTGAATATAATTTAATAGGGGGGGACTTCAAGTTGTTTAGCTTGAATGGAGCTTNAGCTTATAGAGTTTTACAAGGAGAAAATTAGCTGATTAGCTTTTTCCATTTATATGATAAAGATTTAGATTTTGTCGTAAGGTGTATAATAAGGTTGCTTCTTGTGGCATTGTCGTTGGAGAGGGTACTTTAAGACAAACTTAAGGGCAATCATTTTAGTTTAATCCAAGTGTGTGAAATGTGAAAAAGCAGCAAGTATTTACCTACAATGTCTTATTTTTGTCCATTGTCCTGCAAAATGGCAAGTCCATTAGCAAAATGACGGCTTTTCTTCTGCTTTGCTTCTAACTCAGCACCAGTCCCAGTATATGTATTTCATGACCNGTGACTCCTGCCTTATTTTGCTTGCTTTCACATTTTGAATGTTTTGTTCCTTTCTCCTGGACTTGTTAGACACAATTACGCCTTTAAGAAATGTTCACAAAGACAAATAAAAATAGGACACATTGGCCTCATTCACTCCGAGCTGAAACATCGGATGGATACATACTGTTCTTTACAATTTCTGTATTTTCTTGTAGTTCTGCTTCATTTGTCAAAGCAATTATTCCAGCAGGGGTTGTTGATATGTGTACGATGTTACAGCGTGTTATTTTCCCATTGTGGGTTGGTTCTGTGTATAATATTTAGACATTAGCTTTCTTTTATTGGTTTCACAGTTTGGCGCAACATTGCTTTTGTTTGTGTGCTCAGTTTCAGCCATAAATAATGTCAGATTTTACTAAAGTGTTTACTTGGTTTATTCTGTGTTCTTACAAAACAAGTATGTGGGGGAGAAAAACAGCTCATTTATAGCATCTTGCAGCGATATGTGTTCACAACTTGTACTTGGTTAATGTTATGTAAAGCTGCATTTCAAAGTGTCACTACATACGTCACTTGATTTTAAAGTGAATAGGGATCAATTTCTAAACTGTACACACAACTATATAATCATATTTGACATGCAGTAATTATATTGATGATATGTCAATTCACATACTCACTTTACAGATATATATATATATATATATACCCATGTTGCACAGAAGACTTTCACAAGTTGGACAGACGGTCATACATCATCATACCCACATTTGCCAGTATCACATTTTTTTTTTTGTATGAAACAAAATTAAATGGAGCATTGGACTGGATCCTAACCATAGAAAATGTTAAGCAAAGTGCAGTGCACACACAATCTATATAAAGGGATTAGTTGCATACATTTAGTAGGGGGGGTTGGCAGGGTTAGTGCTACCATTAGGCCATGCTGTGCAGAAAAAAGAACCCCTTCGCTGCCTCGATTTATATGCCAGATCATATTATAACCTGGCATGTAAACAATCAGCCTGCCTGGGATGGCGGCGCCCCCTCTTATATGGGAACTACATCGGGTGGGGAACAGTATTAGGGTGCTTGGAGACCTAGCACTGCCCTGATTAAGGGCTGGTTTTATACTATCCATAAGCCCTGCATTTAAGGTAAGGTTATCACTGCACACAAATTCCAGTGTTTGATTCATTGGTGCCTAGTTAAGGTATGGTCCATTATCACAAAAATTCAAGATCACAGGAGTGCAATTAAAGGTTTTACCATTAAATAATTATACTTAAAAATGACCTGTTTTCTAAACGTATAATAAAAAAATTATATTTATATAATTTTTTTNAAATCTTTATTTATAACCAGATTTGTATACAACTACTACACATGGCCAAAAAAAAACTGCAGGGTATATTTACTAACCAGTAAGATTGGTTAATATGGGCAACATCCCCACTTTTCAATCAGATTCAAGCTCAAGATTCAAGCTCTCCAGTCTGTAAAATGAAACCGAGAGCTTGAATTTTATCCTCGCTTGTCAATCTTCCTGTTTAGTAAATTATGGTCTGCCTTTTTACCTGCGCCCTACAACAGTAGTGTGTTGTACCTCTAAGGCAGGCAGCCTGTTTCAAATACATCCTTAACAACCGAGTCCCATTTTCACCAACAACTTCATATTTTATGTCTTATCTTGTACTTATTTTATACATTACTATGTAATATATTGCTTTGCCAGAGACTAAAACATTGTGTGTGTGATGGTTTTTTTCCCTTATTACATTACTGTGCTCACTCAGTTACTACTTGTAATTAAACAAAAAAAAAATAATTTTTATATAATATATATATATATATATATATATATATATATATATATTAAAAATAATACACGATGAAAGCAAAATCTTTTTTGTATTTTATTAAATGAACTTGGCCAAATAAAAATATACATAAAACAAAAAAACAAACACGCATTTGTCCATTAACACATTGCCGATGCTGAAATCCATGTTGTCATCTGAACCAAGATAATCTAACTGCCACTGGAAAATAGAAAAAAAAAAAAAAAATAGGTTTACTATGTGCATACATGGATAGTAGTAGACATTAAGTTGGCTTAATTGACGGGACTTAAAATATTTTCACATTTTTTAAGATACATCAGAAAGGTTAGAGTTGTTCTAATGCTAGCTTACAGGAAGCTTCAAATATCCACATATTAAATGGCAGGCATAGAGGACAAGCACAACTATGGTCAGCCAGGTGAAACATTTCCCAGCAAGCAAGAATATAACAGGTATAGATGATATCTGGCAAAGGATGATGGACCTTGTAGTGCCAAATGTTGCATGTCTTTTACATAGACTACAATATTATTTTTCATGCACCTGGATTGACCATCATAAGAACTTTATTCACCAGCAGTAAGTTGCTTTTACTAAATCAGAATCAACACAGAAAAAGGAGATCCAGGTGGGCAATAATGGGCACTGCTTAGCTATTAAGGATATAACAGATTTTTTGTGGGGGACGGGGTTAGGCACTCAAATAAGAACACTTACACAATAATGTTGTTAATTGGAATATGTATCAATTTGACAAAGAATCCAATAAATCCCATAATTGCGAATCCAATTGCAGTTGCCATTGCAATCTTTTGGAATTCTGCAAGAAAATAGAGAGGATGTAAGATGGTAATGTTTACATAAATGTACAAGATGCAACTACACATAATGGATGGAAGACAAATGCATCTTAAATAAAAGAAAATACAGAATTTACAGGAGGAGAATGATTAGATAGGCACCTATCTAATCATTTTCTACACAATTGCCAAGCTAAAATAAAGCTCAAGACATTCATTTGTGTGTACATTGAAAGCTTGTGGGCAGGACCCCTGAGTGGTTCATGTCTTGTTTANAATGATTGTATAAAACCCTAAAGCCTTATTCAATATTAACAGGAAACCATTCAATAATGATTTTCCCCCTGCAGTTACATTTTAATCATAATAAATGACCTGACAACATTATCAGTTAAGTATTGTAAATTAGTGTGACACAGTTCATTTGCAAATCTTAACGCACAATGAAAAGCTAAACAATGCTTGAAAACCAAACAACAAAGTAAAATGCTGCACAATAATGAGAAACTGATTATAAAAGACTGCTACTGTCTAACCATACCTTTTCTGTCTGGCTTGGTGCATCTCTTGACAAGCCTGATCGAATCTTTCACAAACTGGCGACTGGGCTCAACAAACTGCATTACCTGGTCCATGATGCCTGGAAGAACAAAAATAATGATCATAAACATGTGAATTCCCTGCTTCCTANCCATCACAATAGCCAGCATGAGCAGCGAGAGGTCTTCAGCTTAAGGCTCATCACTCCAATANTAAATTAACAACCACCACAAAAATCCTTTGGAACTGACTATCTGCAAGGCCCGCCACTACGTACACACATAAATCATACTATTACTACGGGATAAGGACTCATCCTTAACTACTCACCGGATGAAATCATTATCTATTCAGTTATTAGTGGTCAATGTCCTACCAGCCACACAAGACAATAAAGTTGCACTAACCATCCCTGCTTCCTATATGAAAGTATGAAGAGAAATCAAACATGGCGTCTCAAAAACATAAAATGATGAGCACTTAATGAGGATTTNACATTAATTAACCTGAATTTCAAGGTTTTGGTTTTGTATTAGCTATCAGATTTAGTGGACACATAACAGTAACCAATGTAATTAACTTAAATGTATATGGGGCTCTCTCTATCTATAATCCATAGCCAAAACTGATACATGTAAAGCCACATGAACAATCTGCATCACACGTCTAACCCTAATCACCCCAGTAATAAACACCAGCAAATGCGCAATAATTCATAACACACATCGCCCTACAGGAGCCGGTAAGCCAGTACATTACATAACACGGTATAGGACACAACACGAACACGGTGATACATTAACGGGAGTACCTGGGAGATGCTGTCGGCTCGGCCTCTCACTGCTCAGCTGCGGAATAGTAGGACACGTCGCACTCCCTACAGCCTCTGCTTCTATAGCACTGACGTCACCGGATGTCTGCCCTTTCCCAGCCTATTACAAAACTCTACGTCTGCGTGCCGCAGGAATGCGGAAGACCGCTCTATCCATCGAGCCCGCGTCATTGGTATCCTGGGAGGAGTCACGTGTGTAGATCTGATTCAGAAGGTTTTTTTTCGCGCAGCTTTATTGAATAGAGCAATGTTCTGCGTACGTGTATGTTTCCAGGAAATGTTATGGAAGATATACGTGTAATAAAGGAAATCTACTGATAGCANCATGTGCTGTGTTCCGAGCCAGGCCATATATACGTGCATACTATTATTATTATATAATGACTAGGCACAGTGACTACCTTCTACTTTTTGGAATTTTTTTTTAGCCGAAATGAATGTCTTTCTTTGGATTCTGTCAGATGGAATTTCTTTGTTTTCTAGTAAAGTAATGATAGAGGTGTAGAAGGTGAATTTATTTTATTGATAAATGGTCCTGAATTGTAGCCTTGGTGTTAATGGGTAAGTGCCCTTTCCATACGTGCTGTTTTACATAACTGGATCAAAAGGATCCAGCTCTATGCAAACAATGCGCATTCTTGTAGTACATGTGCAGGGTGGGGTGAATGTACATAGTACAGTAAGGGCTGACTTCGGCCTCTGCTTTCTATCTAGGGTTACCACCAGGATTCGCTTATTGTGTACGGGGTCTGCGACTATATGTCTGGCAAAGTGGCAGTTGAGGTGTCTGTAGCATATAGAGCAGAGTGGTAGTTGAGGTGCCTGGGAGCAGATAGGACAGAGTGGCAGTTGAGGTGCCTGGGAGCAGATAGAGCAGAGTGGCAGTTGAGGTGTCTGGGAGCAGATAGAGCAGAGTGGCAGTTGAAGTGTCTGTAGCAGATAGG
>JABWIB010001091.1:20205-40537 GCA_016617825.1 Platyplectrum ornatum
CTGGGACCCTTTTCCACCAAACTAAACCTGGGTCTAGGTGAATAAACCCAGGTTTTTTTTGTCAGTGGAAAAGGGGTATTAGTTTGGTGGAAATTAAACCCAGGTAAAGGGTTTTTACCTTGGTCACTGCAGTAGAAAAGGTCTGCATTGCTGTGTACAATGGTGCAGTTGATTAGACCCAGGTGTTCTGTCTGGCAGTGGAAAAGGTGTCTACCCTGGAAAAAAAAACCCAGGTTCACACTGCAGTGGAAAAGGGCTTTTTTATATTGAACCTGGGAAAAATGCAGGGTACAAACCCAGGTCTGAACCACGGTCCTTGGTGGAAAAGGGGTATAACACTCCTAATATAACCCACGTGTCTTACAAGCACCAGGACCTGCTCCTTTTACTGACTGACTGTATTTATTTATGAACAGGTTTTTATATTGCGCCATCATATTACACAGCCCTTTACAATTTGACACTCATTAAGCCATGACTGTTGGTAACAGATAGAATGGGTGGGGAATAGCATTTTTATTATTGATTTGAAGCATTGTTTTTACATTTATGACTATAGTATTGCTACATTTGCTTTTTCAATAAAGTGCTTTAACAAAGCATAACCACTTTATTACTATAGAAAACAGTGTAGTACTTGTGATGTGGCAATATGCACCCTGCCATACTTGTGACTGGATGGCACCTAATGCTGTCCTAGCACACACACGCAATGTGTTGGCTTTGGAGCTCAGAGCCTCAATTTATTAAGAAGGGAGATTGAAAAGTGGGGATGTTGCCCATAGCAACCAATCAGATTCAAGCTCACATTCTTCAGTATATAGAATGAAACAGAGCTTGAATCTGATTGAACTGAAGGTTGCTATGGGCAACATCCCCACTTTTCAATCTCCCTGCAATATCCCTGCTTAGTAAATTTAGGCCCAGGTCTTAATCAGACCCATGATTTTTAAGTAAACAATATAAAGACAATATAAAACGTATTTTAGGCGGTTAAGGCCTGGGATGAGTTATGCAATTAATGCTATCCTGCTCCTAGCCATGTGGTTCACTGTGAAGAGCCCTTTGCTGTTTCGTGAAGAGTACGTTTTGCAAACTTCTTCTAATATGTACCATAACCCTCTCGTTCCTCTACCCTAACCCTCCATTCCCTGCAGCCTAAGCCCAACCCACCCAAAACCTATCCTTCCCCTGCGCCGGCAGCTATTGGCATAAGACTCTATTCGGGGACTTTGTCACTGTTTGGAAATATCAGTCGACATTTAGCTGTCGGCTGTATGTAGTTTGAAAGCATTTGAGGCATTTGCAGCTATGAATACGTCCCTCCTGCCCCCCATTACACCCAGTAGCTTCACTGTGTCCTGACAACTCCCCTGGAACCTTCAGACAATCCGTGCATAAAAAATACATTTGATTGTGAAAAACAAATACAACTCATGTTACTCAAGATATTAGAAAACTTTATCAGCGCCTATTAGAGCTGAAAGAATACACACATCGCTCTTTGTCACAGGTGGGAATATAGATGTCTGGAATGCCCCCTTCAGGCCAAATGTAGCATTACACAAGTACAATTCTTTTTTTCTCTTCACAGAAGCATGGTATTATATACAGTGCATCATTAATATCTGTAATAATATTAATGGCTGTACACAGTATATGCCCACACATCATATAAATGTATTAGTGATCAGGGCAGTGGTACAATCTCATAACACTTGTCCATGCTGGTAAATGCAGCGGTTTCAATAGTTTGCAGTAACAGAGACTCATGACAAGAAAAGGAAACAGTTCTTACCTTGGTGTTTGAAATTCTTTCCGGTCCACTGAGCCTAGACTCTGTAAGAGAAGAAAGATCCTTTTAGATATGGTTTATTGGAAGGATGAGGAGGAAATTCCACATACATTCCTAACTTGAGAAAGGATTAACTTAATGGTTCCCAACACTATTAGAAGGAAACTATACCCTATTTTACCCCCCCCCCCTCTGCTGACCCCAACATACCATATATTTGTCATTACATGGGGCCCTCTGATAATCCTAAATGGAAATCCGGTACAAATCATTGTTGATATGAAGGCATATGAGACATAGCTGTCTTTAACAATATTTATCATTGATTTATAAAGCTCACCATCAATCACAGCCATGTAGTGCATAAAGGGCAGCAAAAGGATAGCACAATGTTAACCTTTACACAAACACCGCTACAGGGATGAGAAAACAGCTGAAAACAGCTTACATCTCAATACATGAAGACAAGATGCAAGGTAACGTATATATGCAGCATGGATGGCTCAGTGGGTAGCATTAATGCCTCACAGTGCTAAGGTTGTATGATTCACGGATAAGAGCATATGTGTGTGGAGTTTGTATGTTCTCCACATGTCTGTGTGGGTTTCTTCACATACCACAAAATACATATCAGCAGGTTAATTGGCAGCTGACTAAATTGTTCCTAGTGTATGTGTAATTGCCACTATGAATCTATCCCCAATCTCCTTTAGAATCTAAGATTGCACACAGGGTCTTTCTCAATGTACAGTAGGAGCTCAAGCAAAAGTACCCAATTCAGAGCCGAATACAAAAAGAAATAAGCATTGCATTTCTGTATGTTATATGCAAATAATTAATTTTAAGGTCGGTTCACACATTAAATAGTGTCAGAAAAGAAAATTGGATCAGTCAACTGCATGAATCTTCACCTATCCTATATACCGTATTACTAAGCCTTCGGATGTCAAATTTGGTCTCTGACTAGATAGCTTGTATGTATGTGTGTGCAAGATCAATAAAGCGAATATTTTCCAATTCAAATGCACAGAAAACTGGCAGATATCACACACCTGGATCTGGTCCTAAGACGTATGAAAATGATCGGATCCAGGCTTTAGAAAAGAGAGCATTTTGGTAGACGAATACATAAGTGACACTTTCCAAGACTGTATCTGTATCCCCTGGACTTAATGTAGACTCCCATAGATCCTACAAGTGGAACTCCTCATACAGAAGTCTGGATCTGGATGTCTATGAGGGAGGGGGAAAGAATGGTAATAGCACAGCGAGGAGAAGCTTAGCGCCCTCTATCCAGAAATCCACACCGTTCCCATTGCCAGTGAGAAGGCACAGAAGTATTAAGGTAGAATCTATGGAGGCTGAATAAATCAGTGAAAATGCATTATATGGTAAGTTAAAGCCCCAAGGGTTGAAGCATCAGCCGTATGAAACTTAGCATAGCTAAACTGATGAAACCACAGATAAACAATAACTTCAAAACAAAAATACCCAATAAGCCACATCACATTAATATATAATTACAGCCAGGTTTGAAAACTTGAGATCCACTTTACTATACTTCGAGAAACTTAGATTAACTTCTACTGATTGGACGCCACAGATTTCTTGAGATCGAAATGTATAAGATTGCTAGTGATGCTTGATGGTAGATGTTGTACATTGAATACTTGATAAGTAGGTAGGACTCATGTTGTGCTCTGGCTCCTGTCTGCAATGTGAAAGGTCAGTCCAGACAACAGTATGTCAGACAAAGCCACGGGCTGTTATTAGTCTCCCTGGGGAAGGTACACTGCGGCGGAGGTATTCCATCCCTGCAGGCGTTATTATACACCTGCAGAGCGACAGGAAATTCGGGAGATTACTAGTCATTGTCAGACAAAAGAGAACTAATTGGGCATTAGTTACCACTTCATTATCAACCACTTCTTCTCACCTCCAGCTACAGTCACAAAGCAATCAGTGTGTAAATCACTGAGCTTTAGTACTACAGCTTTCATACCAGAAATCAGTGGGATAAGTGATTATCCTGACTCTGCTGGAAACTAAGGGGGTGTTGCTTTCCTCCCTTACACGACATGACTTACTCAGACATTGTTTCATTAAGGAAACCCTAGAGCTGAAATATATATCTGTGAGTGTTGATTTAAAAGTCTTTCCAGAAACTGAGTGTGCAGTAAACATTGCCATCAACATTTGTTTCCAAACCCTTAAAGGTAGTCATTTGTTTTCCTAAGTAACTATGCATTCATACTAGATTACATTTAATGAGCACTAAAAATGCTTACACATACTATTCCCGTATATTCAGCATCCCACCTATAGAGCTGCATAACCTTCCGGAAATGTGTTTACTTCTTTGGTGTGAACCTCTACCATAACTTCATAGCTGCAGACCTTTTATATGTTTACAGCGGGAGATCTTGGAACTAAGCATAGCGGTGTAGAGGGGGAGCCTGATAGCGCAATTTAATTTAAAGGGGGGGGGGGGGTTCAGGAACACATGCCTGAGGCCTCCTCCGTGCAGGTAACCAAAATTCCCACAATCTGTCATATTTGGTACAATATATAAATATACACAAGGTGCTGGGATACTACATAGGTCCCAAGTTTCTAAACTATACATCTCATAAACAACAGATACGTCAGATAAGAGTTCCTGGGGTTATGAATGGAGAGAGTTGGCTGGTTAGTACATGCACTTTTGGGTGTTTGTTAGATGGGATGTCAGGCTGGAATCCAGAGGCTAAATAAACTAGACTGCGGGACTGGAGAAGTGGAGATGTTGCCAATATCAAACAATCATATTATAGCTTACATTCTCTAGCACGTTGTAGGAAAGTGAGAGCTAGAATCTGATTGGTTGGGCGACATCTCCATTTTTCCAATCCCCCCGTTAAGTAAATCTATGCCCTCTGACATCCTGGGCAAATGAGGCAACAGGCCTCAAACGAGAGAGACCAAACTCCACATCATTTGCTATGCTAATTTGTTTATGTGGCACAGTGAGGCAGGAACATCCATCTACCCAGCAGACAGCATCCAAATTCCAGGAAATGAAACACTTCTGGGGCCGCTATGCTGGACGTGCATTTGTACTTCTTATGGTTGTCAAAGTGTGATGGCTGCATTTTAAAGATGCAAAGGTTAGTTCCGGATAATATAAGTCTTATATGCATGGGAGAAAAATGGTAAATGGTATAAACGTAAAAACACTATTCCTACAGACAACCTCCATCATATCCTCACATAATTTTCTTCTGTAACTCACCAGAATCAATTAACAGTACCTTACCCTATGCTTCCAATGCTTTATCATAGACATTTATTTAAACAATAAAGTGTTATTCCTGGAAATGATAAAATATAAAGTGTGGTATAAAAAGTATGGGTACTAGAGATAACATTTATACTCAACAAACACGACATTGTAACATCCTTATATATAGGCCTTAACATTCTTCATGTATATGTTTCTTAACAATTAGTTTTTATACATATACTTACGTGTGTGTGTGTGTGTGTGTGTGTGTGTGTGTGTGTGTGTATACACACATACACACACACATATATACACACACATCAAGTGTGTTTCACATACATGAAACCTGGGGACTGGAAAAACTTCCTAAGAATTCTTTGTTAAACCCCATATTTCATGAAAAAATGCTGCATTATTAACATATGCATGCAGATACTATAGTATGAATATAATATCAATATAATAATCTAGGCACATGTTAAATAAGCATATTTGGTAGGATGAATAAGAGATTTTTTTTGTCTTTATGAATCAATAAAATAAAGTTTTAAGAACTGATATTGACCTAGGGACCGTCCATTAAGGGAGCATTGGAAAGGGGAATGATATATGATGCAAACCTTAAATGAAGAATCAGGGATTATGCAGTGCAGTACTCCTCCTCTTCCTCTTTTTAGCCTTCCTTCCTTCCTCCGTCTATTTAGCCCCCAAAATTTAGTTAGTACCCTCTCTGCCCCAGCTGCCCCCCTGCACCTCGACGCTGTTTCCTCCCTGTCTTCTTTGCCAAGAACAGCCGTCCAGAGGAACATGGGATCCTGCAGCCACCTTCTATGGGGAAACCAGTGCGAGATGGGGAGTGCTGGGTGCATGCTTTCCTCATGCTGCCTGTTGTACATTTACAATCTGGTTGCTTGGCAATGGGCTAAAGACAAACTCCACAACAGAAAGAAAAGCATAGGGCCGAATGCTAATCAATGCAAAGAAAAGTTTACTTTCACCTCCTCCTCCTTCTTTGGCTCAACGCACAACTTCCTGCAATGTCCCACAATCACTGCAAAATTCAGCAGAGCATCACGATCCGGGATCTGGTTTGTTTTGCCCTGGCTGGGAGAGGTTACCAATGTTTGATATTTCTCTCTTTGTTATGTTACCACATTAGAACATTTGCTTGTTTTAATTTGTTTCATACAGACCCCGATGTCCCTGAGCAAAGGCAGTTGTCAGTCGAACATCGTAGTATCCTCTCAAATAGCCTCGGGCCAATTTGTGTTGTAGGAAAGAAAAAGAAAAACAACAACATAGGATTGAGATGTTGCCAAACAGATGTATTTATACTGGCAATGGGTGACAATATACTAATCAATCAAAATGTCATTTATTTAGTTTTTTTTATTGATATGATAAATTTATCATTATCATTTATTATTATTTCGATAGCTGGAACAGTCAAATAAATTATTTAATAGCTAAATAAGATATATCTACATGCAAAATAATCACCAATTAATTTAAAGTATTAAGGATATCACTGTGTCATTTATAAGATGTAAATAAATGTCCAATAAATGTACATATGACACAGCATAATGGTAATATTATAAGTCTTCAAAGGTAATCCGGATATACTGTGCTCACCAGCGTCGGAGTAAGGTTTGCAGGGTCCCCTGGATCGACTAAACTGTGTAGGCCCGTCAGACATTAACAGTACATGTATACAATCTCATAGAAACATAGAAAGTGACGGCAGATAAGAGCCACATGGCCCATCCAGTCTGCCCCATTGTGTATTTAAAACTATACCAACCCAAATTTAATCACTATTTTGTTTGAGACTCAGAATCCCCTTATATTTATCCCAAGCTGCTTAAACTGTTCAGTAGTAGTAGCCTCCACCACTTCTGATGGGAGGCTATTCCACTTATCCACTACCCTTTCAGTAAAATAATTCTTTCGCACATTTCCCCTGAACCTACCACACTCTAGTTTATATGCATGCCCTCGCGTTCTACTACACCTCTTTCTTTGAAAAATGCCCCCCAACATGCCCCAAGTCTGTTATTGTTTTGTATACCATTACAACTGACCTTTTGCACCTGGGCCCATGAACTTCTAACTACGTCCCTGTGCTTATGTTTAAAAATTATTATTATTATTATTATTATTATTAACACCTCTACTGTCTGGAGGTAGGCAGAAGAATTACACATTGCTTCTAGCAAGGGCCACTAACCCAGAATATCAGCGAGTACAAACTTGTACTGTACCAATCCTATAAAAATGACCCAGAGGCCTAAATTTAAGCAGGGAGATTGCAGAGGAATTGAAAAGTGGGGATGTTGCCCATAGCAACCAATCAGATTTGTGCTCTCAGTTTCATTTTACACACTGGAGAATGTGAGCTTGAATCCAATTGGTTGCTATGGGCAACATCCCCACTTTTCCATTCCCCTGCCATCTCCCAGCTTAGTGAATTTAGGCCTGTGTCTAAAAAAGGGGTAGGCAATGTGCGGCACGCCAGGTGTTATCAAACTACACGTCCCAGCATGCTTTGTCAGGTATCAACTATGTCTATGCAGTTAAAGCATGCTTGGACTTGTACTTTGCCAACTCGATCTAAACGAACTAGGTCACCCTCACAGGATTGGTCATTCAGTCTCATTCATAAACTGACCAATACCATTACTGTTGGCAGAATTTCTTTTGTCAACATGTATACAAACCAATTCAGCATCCAGACTACGCAATTAAAATTGTATCGGGATTAAAATGCTTAGGAATAGACTGGGTCTCACACCCCCTTCCACAGCTAAGTGTGTTAACCCTCGTAAACAATGAGATTCTGTGGCATAGTGAAATCATTTTACTGAGATATAAGCCACTGAAATGATCCTGACCCACCCTCAGCTTCTCTGCTAGGTCTGGCACTTAGATGTCTACCTGTGTGACATGTTCCACATTTTTACCTGTACTTGGGCTCCTTGGTTTTTTCTACTTTGTTCCCTCCCGGGGTTCCCAGCTCACCCCAAATCTAACAGACCTTTTCATATAACATGGTTTCCCATCTAAATAAGTGGCCATGTATTGGCATTGCATTTTCTCCAAGAACTGGACACGCTTCTATATGGAATGTCCTTATTTTATTATTCTTATTCTGCATTTACTGTTTTTACATGTTAAAACCAATAAACATAAAAATGAATGAATTGTGTAAGGTATAGCGGTTTATTCTCTAAATGGAAACCACTATGTAAAGCTTACCATGCCCCAGCCTCGCCGTACTTAATCTGCTTTCATGAAACTGCTGACTCTTTGTCATCATATATTTTAATCCAAAGCTGATTTTTGTTCATGAATGGAATTCACTTAAACTCACTGAACTACCAGGCAGTGGCACAATAACTGAGGGCCAGATCCAGACCTAAGGTGGTCAGAGCTGCTAATCACGGCATGGGAGACCACTCCCCGGACACAAAACCCTTTCTTAAGATTTATGATCCATCTTCACTTAAAATAGGGACAGTCAGTTTGGTTAGGGCAGTGTGTGTATATCATGCCTGTAATGTCATTGTTAAATCCCAGACATATAGGATAAACCCTTGCACCATGCACTTTCACTGTCAGTGACATAGCATTACAAAGGCCTTTTCGGGGTAGCATTAATGAGTTATAGGGTTTCATCAGGTTCTATCAATTGGATTCAGTTCTGATGCTGTAAAATGTATGTATACCAGAGTTACCGACTCTCCCAGGATTTCAATGAGAAACCCAAGTCTTGGGCATTGTTCCTGGGAGAGCGGGCAAATATCCCTGACTTCTGGCTTGAGAAGTGATTAAATCATTACATCCAGTGCCAAACCCTACAAAGGAATGGAAAGACTTGATGCATCCTTCCTTAGTCCTGTCCATCCGTGGTAGAGTTGGCACACATCATTGGGTGTTATTCACGCCACCCACTTGCTGCCCTCGCCATGAATTATAACCTTTTTAGAATTTAGCTGCGACAGGGTCACGTGTAACACATACAGCTGCAAACCTGTCACCATGGCGTGAAATTGGCCCGGCTGTAGATCTAGCCACTGACACTTATTTGCTGTACGGTCTGTAGGAGACATGCCAGCTACAGCACTAGGATGTAGTCACTAGCAATAGAACAGCCATGGGCGATCCTCTGCAGATACCACTTATAATATTAATGCCTCGGAGCAATGAGCTGCTATTGTCACTAACCACAGTCACACTTGACTATTGTTCTGTAGCTGTCACCAATAATAGTAACACTAGAAGCAATTATAATTTTTGCTAACAATAGTGACACCTGGAGCTATGTTCTGCCATTGTCTCCAATAATAAGAATAACTGGCGTGATAATCTTCTGTTTGCAGATAGAAGAAACACTTGGAGTAATGCTCTGCAGATACCAGTGAAACAGAAACACATGCCATGTTGCTTTCCATTATATTTGGGGGTTGTTATTTTTTTTTTGTTTGTTTGTGTTACAACCTAGAAATACAGAACATTTATACGGATTTAGCAAAATATTAATACCCAATGTAAGGATCTGCAGCTATCATTAAAATCAAGGCTTGAAGTGGGGGTGTATATGGGGGTATGCCATACCGGCACTTTTCTCCCAACGTTGTAATTGAAAAACTACAAATCTCCATTGACTTCTATTATATTCAGTTTTTTCATACCCCCACTTCTAAATGTCCATACCCCCACTTCTAAATGTCCATACCCCCACTTCTAAATTTCCACTACTACCACTGATTAAAATATTAATGCACTTCACTTATCACTACCAACTGTACTAGAGAGGCCAGTGCTCACTTAAGCAGGGCTGTGTAGATACCTCCAATAAGTATAGCAACTGAGTAACACAAGACACGGACTAGGAATGCCAGATACATATGCTGTCACAGTGTGCAGTGAAACTCACTGTAACAGGGCCATGGAATCTGCGCGTTTCCCGTAAATTGAGTTTTAAATGGCTGAGTTGAAAATGCTAATTGGAGGCTAGGTCAGGGTAAAGGTTACACCAGTTCTCACTTCCTAATATATGAACCCTCCCAGGCAGCATTCAGCCTATCCCCAAAAATTACCACTCCCCCCCCCCCCTTTACACACTTGTATAAAACAACAATCCATAATTGTATTGGAGGAATGCATCATGGCTGCTGACAGAGGCAGTGATGGTAAATTAATGTCATGCTGTGCATCAGCAATGAGTCAGCTTTCTGTCAACCCACACTGGCTGCTATTCTCAAAATCCCTTCAACTCCCACAGAATCTAATTCTGACTCTGTTGATGTTATTAAATGACCTCCTTACCTTCTATTCCAGGTGGTCTCCCACCCCTGTTGCCAAAGATGTATTCCGTTAAATTTAGACAAATGACAAGAGATGGAATAATGCGCTTATTTTCTGTTGCTGGTATTCCTGTTTTCCTTTGGAGCTGGTTGTTATTTATTTTACCATGCTACATAACTCACATTACTGAGTCGAAGATCCCTTTCATACTGGCAGCTAAATGGAAATCACTGCCGTCGGATGTCAGAATGGAGAATACAGCAGGGCTGTTAGCGAGCTAATGAAAATGATCGCTGAACAACTCAGTCATGCTCCTGTACGAAACACAGGGAACACACACGTACAATTCCTGGGCAATCGGATCCTCCGGTTGGTCAGATCCTGGATAAGTGTGTGCGATTGCACAACCTCTCGTTACATCTAATCCTGTTCAGTTTTACAGTTCAACTACTGATCCAGTGCAAGCGGTTACAACAAATTGGGTCTGACGATCGGGCCAAGGATTGGGAAGTGTGTACACGCAATACAGTAGGAGCATTACACAATTTCCAGGCATAGCAGTTGGGAAAAGTTATGTTGTATAAGTTGAATACAAACAATTCTATTAAATGTTTAAAGGGCACATTTGCAAATTCAAGCAACGGTGCAATCATTTCCAACTCCCCTCATACTTCTCATTTGCATTAGGGCATAACCGTGTGTCATATTTATCATGAGTACAGCTCTCTTAAGCCTAATTACACTGAATAAATACTCCCGGTTCCTGTGCTGCAGATCCCCATATCTAGGACATCTAGCAGTAGCATAAGAGCTATTTTGAGATGGAACTAGCTGTGTGCGATTTACTTGTATCTCTGCACAAAATAATACATTCCAAGGTGCACCCAAATGGAAACAGGGTATCAAATCTCCAAACACTCACTGAACACGCAATCCTGATTGGTGGTTTGATGATCATTTATTCTGCGAGTCATTAAACAATGGGATTTCTTTCAGTGAGAAATAAAACCAAAGCTTTCCATGTAAATTAAAATCCACAAAGATTTAAGATTTGATGAAATCCAAATTACAGCAATTAACCTGTTTATCAACACTGCTGCTGAACTACAAACCCAAAACGACTAAAAGACATTTTAAACCCAACAAAATTAGAAAGACACGGTTGCCTAAATATGGATTAAGCAATCCACCCCCCCTTGTTCCTTTCCTGTTCTGCAATGAGTTTAGCTTTCCAGAATTCTGCCAGGGAATGAGAGGACGCATAGAACAGACTAACAGCTACTAAATACTCTGTCCACCAGCCAAGATCACATTCAGGCTAGGAACTGGATACATACACACATCAATATTACACAGCAGGCATGGGGAATTTACGCATAAGGCTTAGGGTTTCAAATGATTCCTAAAAATATTGACAATCATATAGCTACAGAGATCCAAACATAGGACCACATCCAGACCTGCTTAAACGAGGTATTTTCTGGTTATTTGGGGCCGGATCTAATTTTACGTCCGGTACCCAACTCAGATGTGAGCGGATCCCCCAAGTGTACAGAACAATGGGATCCATTTACTAATCATTAATGCCGTGTTCAGATTCGTCGCTGGAAGCCGCCGAAATCGCCGAAATCTTCACAGTGAAGCCAGCGTCCTGCGAGAAGGGGAGGGGACCTAAAATGACTGTGATCGTAATGATCACATGTCTTTTTAGGCCTATCGCCTCCCCTAGATTAGATTGCTTTAAGAACGGCGGCGTGCCGCCGATCCTAAGGCGCCGTTTTGAAAAGGCATCGTTCAGATTGCCTTGAAACGGCGCCTTTTCCACTAAAAAGAGAATAAAATTAGGTTGGTATAGTTTTAAATACACAATGGGGCAGACTGGATGGGCCATGTGGCTCTTATCTGCCATCACTTTCTATGTTTCTATGTTTGTGTGCAGTCTTGTGACATCAAGTGAAAGAAGAAAAGATGTCTTCTCCGCTTGTTTGGAAGCATGCATGTGTGGATTTTCCCATGCTGGTAAAATGAAACCAATTTTGTAATAAAAAAAATAATAATAATAATATAAAATGAATTATAGACATACAATCAGAATGCAGATTTAAAGAGACATGTTTTGGAATTTACCATCCAAATACACATGTGTAGCACAGGCTTCATTCCACCTGTCCTACTCAGAAACACACAGCTGCTCTGCTACTCACATACAGCGTCGAGCCAACACAGCTCAATCTCATGGGAACGTGTGTCACTGACATGGGCAAATTTCCTGTCGTTTTTGAAGCACAATATTACTATTGTTATGACAGGGAGAATAACAAAACTTCCTGAACAGTCTATGTTTTTTGTAAAGAGTCAATATTTTTCTCAAGGGTTATACATAGCGGACGTTGTGTTACTAATACATAATGAAACTGACAGGAACACATGCAAGTGAGAGCATGCTTTACAGGCACCTGTGATCTAAAGAGCAGCGCTACAATACACTGTATTTCCTATTAACAGCATAGAAAGTGATCCATGCAATAGGCTTATTTGGCTACACACTTCTTAATGAGCACTGTAACTGATTTGGGAACACATCGCACTAAAATAACAGGTCAAATGCTCAATATCAGAGCACATTAAAATGAAGATGCAGAAACAATGATTTTGCCTTCCGCTACACTAAAGTCTCCATTCAACATGTCATTTATTTCCTAATGTCAAATCCTGTACACGGCCTGTACCATCTCCTGTGCTTAGCCTATACCATCTCCTGTACTCCACCATTCCACCCTGCTCTACTTTCATTATTCTACACTTAAAAACTCTCTCTACACTATACTATTACTAACCTACAAAACAATCATCAAGACTGCACCCACATTCATTCATTTACTTCTCTCAAGCTACATCTTCAACTTGCTCTCTGATCCCAGTTATAGGACTTCTCATGTGCTGCATCTATTCTCTGATAACCTTCCTCTCTCATTAGGACCGTCCTTAACTCTCCAAACTATTACACGCCCTCTTAAAACTCATATCATGTACCCAATTTCATTGCATGTTTTAAACAAAAATATATAGACTCTCATAGTAAAATCACCCTTTGTCCTGGTCAAATTCAAATTATCTCGATGATGATGATGACAGCGATTATGAATATTTCATTCTAAGTATAAGCACGAACAGAGTATGTTTTTTGGGGATATAATTTGCCAGTACAAATGACCCCATTTTGACACGGCATTCCCAGCCACAAACAAGTGCAATGGCCGAGTGAAGAACCGTCAAATACCCAGCACTGACATGTACAACCTTTATCCTATTAATCCCCCTATGTCTCCCCTTCTCCGACCTATCTCCTTCCTGCAGCCTAACCATAACATTTCTTTTCCGATCCATCCATTTAGCAAATCCTAACCCTAACCTTACCCTTTTCTATCCCATACCTGCAGCCTAACTCTAACCATACCCTTTTCTATCTATCTTTTTATCTATCCCATACCAGCAGCCTAACTCTAACCATAACCTTTTCCGATCTATTCCATACCTACAAACTAACTCTAACCTTAACCTTTTCCGATCTATTCCATACCTACAAGCTAACTCTAACCTTACCCTTTTCCGATATCTATTCCATACCTACAAGCTAACTCTAATCTTACTCTTTTCCAATCTATCCCCTAACCACAACGTAAACCTAATCCTTTTTACATTCCCCCCATGCCTTATACTAACCCTCCCCTTCTAAACTCCATTCCCTCTCCAAATGTCAAGACTTATCTATGGGGGGTGGCGTTCGGCGTCAGTGACGCCTCATTGGTTCTGTCAATGACAGAGTGTTTGGGGGAAAAAGTATTTTTCAATATGATGAGTAATTTGCTGAATTAGAGATATGTTGGCATATTTACTCATTCATTACATAGTTATTGGAACATTAGATTTTTTCACAATTCAGACAGACAACAGCTCAGGTATTTCCAAAAATGTATTTTTAATATATTTACATTAGATCATGTACACACCTACATGTATGTATGAATATTCTGTGTTTCGCAATTAGTGCTGGGGATTATTAATTATTTGTTTGTTCTTGACACCAAATGGTTTTTAAGCCATCTCAAAGCATCTCAAACAAGTAAAGCCGCACAGAAGGTATTTCCAGGGAGATTTAAATTGATGTTTTGTTATTGATTCTCTCTGTTCTATTCTTAACACAGAGAAATTTGTGGCTGCAGTGATTTTGCAATGTCTGGGGAATCTTTAGGGAAGGTTGGAAAACTAGTGATTTATAGTTTGATTTGGCTTTGATACACTTGTTAAACAGCAATTTAACATCTAAATCTGGACCAAATATAGTGCGTGTTTCTGCTGCTGCCGTTGACCATCAGTAGATTCCTCACATAAGGTGAGGTAGAGTATCTGAAATATGTCCTTTGGTTTATAAAGTCTTATTACAAATACACATAAAGTGTGGAATGTACATGTAGGGAAACTTTAAGATCATTCTTTGAATACAGCAAAGAGAAGTTTTATAGGTTCCGGTCCCCGAACTGAAATCGAGCTTCTAGTTTTTCATTCTTGTGAGCACAATTTATCCTGTTTTATAGAGATACGTACAAACATATGGTGTGAGAAGGGAAATGTATTGCTTACTTTCTCAATACCATGACTCTACTTTATCACTGAGGAAACCTGATCGTCTCTTTAACACAGGAATGCATGGAAAAGACAACTGTTGAATAACTGAGGAGGAGGAGGAGGGGGGTGAGAGGCAGAAAGCGGGAAAGAGCCAGGGAGAAGGACTACATCCTCTACCAGCCTGATCTCACAGCTCTCTGATTCCCTCCCATGATCCCACCCTGTAGGAATTCACTGCACGTTTGGGGGGGCTTCAACTTTAACCCCTCCTTCAGACACACCCTGATAAAAAGAAATCTTTTATGTATGTGTATATATAATATGTATATAAAGTGTGGGTGTGTGTGTGTGTATAAATATATTCTTAAGAGTGGTTTAGCACATCTTCTTTTCAACTGAGTAGAAGATTATAAATGAGTGCACTCTAGACAATCTTTTGTCTGTGTTCTATATATATATATATATATATATATATATATATATATATATATATATATATATATAGGTGTGTGTCTGTGTGTTATATATATATATATATATATATATATATATATATATATATATATATATATATATATATATATATATTATAGCATGCAAGAAAGAATCTGAGTTTAGCATTTTGCACAGGCCCAAGCCAGTTATCAGACGTCCCATAGGTTCTGACAGCAGGGTAGTAGGAGTAGGAGGGGTTAATTATAGCATTGTCATAGGTGGGGACACGTCAGAAGTTTTATGGCAGGTTCCATTTGTCGTGCAAGCCAATGGGAGACTACTAGGAGCTCTGAATGGAAGCACAATGGAAGGTCTGGGTCCAGTCAGAGATTGCAGCCCTGTACTAGATACCTAATTTGCACCCTAATCTCGACAAAATTGCAAGCCACTCCAAAAGCAGCATCTATGTCAGAAATGGTGAAGGTTCAAATCAGCCCTTTAAGCTGGTGTCTTAGCAGGTGCAGCATGTGAGCCTTTTCTGGATGTATAAGTTCAATCGAGGTCAGATGCTATATTATAGATTTAAACTAGTCATGCCCTGCAGCTTTTCATTTTGCAAGTTTGTCACTTGAAGGGAGCAGGAGGTTTCTGAACATGAGCAGCTGATTTATGCGTTGGATGACCCTGCCTGTTGCCATGTTACTAACAACACAAGAGCTACGCAGATGCACAAACACGGGATCATATTCAGATAGTGTCTCATCTCAATGGGAGAGAGAGGACGGGTTGTGCGCACTTGTCTGGTCTTCCTGACCCTTATCAGATGCCATCACCAGAAAATCGCACACATTCATGTATCATGCACTAGTAACGCAGCAGTGATGCAACTGAAAAGTGACAACGTGCCCTTCCAGTAAATTAAAGGAGGCATGCGGAAAAGACAAAAAAAATGGGCGTGGGAAAATAGTTTGGAAGAAGATGGAAGGGAGATTTAACCACTTTGGTCGTGCCCACAAACCATTACAGAACATAAGCTTTCTTATACATATACATGTAATAAAGAATTATTTTACTTACCTAGCTAAGCCCACAACATAATCAAAACGCTATATCTGACATTATAACGTGAGAATTGTTGGTTTACAGAATGTTACACCTCTGACTAACAGAGCATTAGAATATTGGTTTATTACTTCTCAGCACATACCTACTGCATTAATAGCTGATAGGTTCATCCCAGTATAAGCTATGTTGGCATGATGACACATAGCTATTAATATTAATATAAAGCACTGAACCAACAAATGAATAATATTTTTAAGTTATATATTTTATATACAAATAAATAGATTTCTTTGGTCTATTATTGTTTATATGCATTATGTGACATTTTATCGTGTGTGTGTGTGTGTGTATATATATATGTGTGTGTGTGTATATGTGTGTGTGTGTGTGTGTGTGTGTGTATATATATCCCTATATATCTACATCTATATATATCTATATATCAACATCTATATATATATATATCTATATATCTACATCTATATATATATCTATATATCTACATCTATATATATCTATATCTATATATCACAGTAGCCTAATTTCTCCATAACAGGGCCAGAGGGCCACCTTGTGATGGGCTACAATTACTACAGGCTAACTGGGAAAAAATCCAATATACCTAGATTCAAGTATCTTTTGTACTTCAAAATTAAAATATAATAATAACAACCAGTATAATGCAAAAGAACCATTGTGTTCTCTTTATATGTGACACTTGTGTATGAAATCCATAGTGTATTGTGTCCTCTGAAGGCTTTCGAGCACAGTATGTTCCATCTGGAGAGCAGTCTTGGCTATGGCGGGATGCGTATGTCCAGTCACATACAGCAGGCTTCCCCATCAAAAAAAAAACCCCACAAACAAACAATTACAGAATGACTAGCAGGGCACATGTATTGTTTTTATCCAGATGGGATTTGATGGAGGTTTGGACAGAAAAAGCGGCAGCGATGGCAAGACATGTAAAATCCATCTGCATCCTGTAATGTTATGCATGCATTCAGCATGGCATATATCAACAAAGAATTCTTAAATGGTATTAGTCATCGCTTGATGTTCATTAGTCAATGAGTAGCAGATTTTCTTAACTCTCTCATCAAGGACTGACAGCAGATTATATTTTCTGTATTTCTGTATCATGTGTGCTATAAACAATGCAGCCTCTTCATTTAAACAGCCTTTTTATGATCGTATTCTCTCTGATAAGAAAATGGTGTTATGACAGGGTGGCATATAATGGAAATAATAGCTGTGTATGCCCCGAAATTCAAGTCTTATACAATCTACAGTTGCCTTATAAATAAACAGTAATAATCAAATAATAATAATAATAATAAGATGACACCTGGGGTATTGTAGCCAGGGGAGGATTGGAAGGTCACGTGTGGGATCAACTGATGGCTAAAAGTTAACAGGAATAAGAGAAACAAGAACATAGCTCTCATGATACAAACAAGAACTGGCCTGGAAAAGTCACTGGTCTACTTGAACAATTCCTAGTAAGTCCTATGGCCCTATGGTGCCCTGAAGTTGGGCCACTTAAGTTATGGCCATTATTATATAAAATTATTGCATATCCCCCTTCTGTAAATGGCAAATCTCTTGACTACAGCAACTACTGTCAATAACAGCTGGGGGTGTCCCATTGCTGCTTGAATGGGGTCTTCACCTTCATTTAAATGTTAAGCTGGCCATACACTATAAGATAAATTGTTCCAATCAAAAGATTTTTTAAGAGTGGGTAAGACCATGTTGAAATGCAGGGGGGGGGGGGTGCCCACTCTTTAAAAATCTTTCGATTGGAACAATTTATCTTATAGTGTATGGCCAGCTTAAGGTTTAAAGTCTTGGCACCTTCTTGGTCATGCTCGCTAAGCCGAGCTTATATTTATGAATATATGTATTATTAAATACCAGGAACAGAAATAACACTTCCCTTCAACTCGAAGTTTAACACAAATATATATCAAAATGAAGTGAAATGCAAAGAAACATATAAATTCTTTATGACATGAGATTCATGTGTATACAGATTTAATTAGCTACAGGTGGATAAGTACAGAAGATATCACTGCACTCCATATTATACACACTAAGCACTGTTTCCAATCAAGGGATTGTGTGAAGCTTTCCAAAGAGTGTGTTAAGATTGGAAAACATCCGCATGTTGCAAGTGGTTCAATACAAACACCTAAATATATAAGACAAGGCTTCTACACCTCAAATGCGATTATGACAGTGGGGCGAGTGTGGGCGCTAGTGGGGGAGGTGTCAGGGTACCTGGAACAGGCCGGCGAGCAAGCAAGACAAGTTGTCTTCCATTCAGTGGGGATCTGATATTGGAGCTCCAAGCAGTGTGATCAGTAGTGTGGATCTAGTGTATTGCTCCACTAGATGCTACATGCTTATGGGTGTAAAGTTACAAGTGGGCAAAACCATGTTGCATTGAAACAAAATGAATGTCAGTGTGTGCATGCAGGGAGAATACTTTATTGTTGCATTTTGCACACAGATACTGACCAGCGTTACTGTTACACTGTTATTACACTTGGGCTGGAAACATCATGTCTCAACTCTAATATAGTTTGCAACTAATGACATTTACCTCCCCTGCAATTCAACATGGTTTGTCCCATTCATAACTTAACGCTCATAAGCGCAGAAGTCTGGGTCGGGCCCATTGTCTTTATGTAATCAATTATAAAAATGTTAGTCCAAAGGTATCAATAGTATTGCTGCAAAATACTACACAATTCATTGTGGGATGCAAAGCAATGACCATTTCCTCTTCAAATTCACCTGTTTCTATGGTCCTATGTCTGAGAACTCTATATACAGAGTACATATAGAACACTTCCTATTAGAACACCTTGCTCCCTTTCTTTTGCCACAGACACACGAGACCACGGCCTTTCCTGGTTTTCTGGTCCAGATACTTTCATTAGACCATGTTGTGTCCTGTGCCTGTATCGCAGGGTGACTGGTGCCTCTTCAGCACCAGTCATTAACATCTCATCCACAGGATGGTGAGAAGGCTGAGGGTNGCAGTTGAAAATGGACACCCTGTACCCTGGTATTCACAGGGAGAGCGAAAAGCCTGCTTTGGCCAGAGACAGGATGATGTCACCCTTGCGGCTATCTGATCCATGTGGCCAATGGATTTGTGCATGAGCCTCTTACAAGGGGGGGCCCGGAGAGCTGTTCTGGCTCCCACCCCATGAGCTCACACAACTCTATTTCTGGCTGCTTTGTTGACTCTGATTCTTAGCACGTGTGAAACATCTGTTGCCCGGGAATGGGTGAAACGATGCCTCTGGAATGCCCTGTTGTGACGAGGAAACTATGGGATATCGTCATGGTGATTATACCAACCCTCCCCCCGAGCCTGGGAAATTAGAATGACATCATCTGTTACCCAATGCTAATGTCCTTATTATCCCACCACATAGCTGAGCACACACCATCAACACAAACCATCGCTGCTTGAGATTGCACATTGAGAGAGGACTTCATCTGTCTCATTCACATCACACTTTATTACAAGTCAATCAGCAATTACACCAAAATGTCTGTATAAATTGCATAACTGTCTACAACCCCAGCATTTCATCTGTAAAATGTGCTTCTCAGGATAGTCATTTCTGTATTTATTATTTATTTTCGTCTGCATACAATTTAGTATGCAGGTAAACATTATATATATATATATATATATATATATATATATATATGTTTTATATATATATATATATATATATATATATGTTTTATTTATGAAACACAGGTACAGAGTACAGAGTGAACAGATACGGAAAATGAATAAATATATATATATA
>JABWIB010001091.1:40702-72340 GCA_016617825.1 Platyplectrum ornatum
TGCTGTATGATCCCTTCTGTACTGACATTTTGCTGAAGTCTCCTGGAGAGGAAGGGGGAGGATGTGTCTGCACTCTGGGGTCACAGGGTATCTCTGAGGTAATGAACATCTAATGCTCTATAGATAATCACCATAGGACCATCTATACAGCTAGTGGTTATCTATGGAGCATTGGATGTTTCATACCATGGAGAAAGATAACCGGCGTATAAGACGACCCCCCCACTTGGAGGCATGTTTTTCAGAGCTGAAAAGTAGTCTTATACGCCAGCAAATACAGTATATATATATATATATATGATATTTTTTATTTATTTATTTTTTTACTGACTTTGTTCATATTTAACAACCTGTAACAAAAATGGGGTTTTAAAATAGTTTTAAAAAGTTTATAAAGTTTATTATGGATTAAAGATACACATCTACATCTGATCCGCCAATGTGAACAGCCCTTATTCGTCAGGACTATCGCAGACAACAGAAAGGAACCCGCTGAGCTGTGCCGAAAAAGGTTTCCTCAACAGCGACTACCACAGCGTTGAAAGGTAAGTTTTGTGAACCCCATCCCTTCTCCTAATTCTTACCCTAAGCCTCCCATTCCATCATCCTAGTCCACCATTACCTGCAGCCTAACCCCAACCCTACATCCAGCCTAACCCCAACCCTCCATCCAGCCTAACCCCAACCCTCCATCCAGCCTAACCCCAACCCTCCACCCAGCCTAACCCCAACTGTTCCCTCTTTGCTGTGTAACCCCAACCATCCACACAGCCTAACCATAACCTTCACCATCTGCACTGGCAGCTGTCAACGTTATAAATGGATGTAATAATCCTTAACACATACTACTACATTGAAAAAAAAAATGAAAAATAAAGATAATCGTTCATGAAATGCAAAAAAAAACCGTGACCATCCACCCACAGCAACCAATCAGGTTCAAGCTCTCAGATTCATTTTACATACTGGAGAGTATGAGCTTGAATCTGATTGGTTGCTATGGGCAACATCCCCACTTTTCAATCTCCCCGCAATCTCCCTGCTTAGTTAATTTTGGTTCTGATGGCGTAGCGCATCTCTGCATCCGTTCACACTGCACGTGCTTGGATTCAAGTGGCATTTGGTTCAGATGGAAGTCATTAAACAGTAAAGTTATTAAACAGTCCCTTTTACACAAAGTCTAAGATATATGCATGTGGCATATATGGTATAAAATAAACATCTGTAATAACAAGTCTATGACTAAAATAAAGAAACGTTTCAAAGACACAATAGATCAGTTTCAGGACGGGAGGGGGCCATGATTACTGAAGACAACTATTTCCTACAAAGCATCGAATACACCCCTCGAATGAGAAAGACCCAGAATTTAAAACCCCGCCAGCTGCTCCTCATATAAATATATCTCTAAAACATGAAGCTTTGCAGAGCTGCAGGGGGAATTAGCACATGCAGACAGCTTTCAGCAGCCCTCTGACCAATTTCTCAGAGGCCTTAGAACAATAAAGGAACAATCACAATTTCACTGTGGTTCATTTTCCACTATGGACACCAGATTTCCCATTGCCAGTCAAATGTTGTTTAAGTCCAGATGTACAGTAGCTCGCTATAGACAGCCAGGACAGGCCTGGGTCATATTGCCTCCTGGAAAAAAAACCCAAACCCCAAACTATATTGTACATGAACAACTGAGAAGAATCAGTTACACATGATCAGACCCATGCTGCTTATAATCTACATATATCAGTTTCAGGCTCTCCCAGAAATTTCAGGCACTTCTCTTGATATTCTGGAAGTCTCCCCTGGGACCTAAGATGAAGCTGTGATTTCATGTAAATCATTGCCTCCAGCCCCGATCGTCATAAAGAAAAAGTGGGACTTCAAGCCACCCATCCATTGTAAAGCTATGTATTCACTGTTCTGGGGCAGGGCGTCAAGCTTGATTTACATAAAAATGGAAATTTTGGGATATATGCATGACTACTACTGTGCCTATAAGCCTCTCCCTTACCCCCTTTAGTCGCTATTTTTTGTGAATAAAGATTATAGTGCTATAGATTGGATTAAGTAGAATGTATATATGTGACATTGAACCCATATACAACTAAATACAGTCTTTGTTTGGTTCTTTTGCCACCTGCACAAAGTCAGTGAGTAGGTGCTATATGGCCTCATGCTGAATCACATTGTATTCATGGTGCATCCGCTCTATATAGTGTGCAAACTTCTTTGGTAGTAGATAACCACACACAGAATTCAGACTTTTTCAGAAATGCGTTCTTAACACACTTATGTAAAAATTGAGTCAATTCCCTCCAAAAATGAATGTGTACATGTGTACCCAGCTGAAGACAGCAGGCTCTAATAAGATCTATCAAAATATCAGTCTTATGTTTGAGCAATGCTGTCATATTTTAAATAAATCAGTTAACAGAGGTTAGTACTAACAAAGTTCTGAGAAATAAATGAATTCTCAGGTAAATGGCTCCATCTAGTGATGGCTCCATCTATTAGCACTTTTAACACTACTAATGATTTATCGATCACCGCTTCTGGCGAATATATGGACTACCCTCACACCCATCTGTCAGGTAATGCACAGGAAAATTATCCTGGTAATTCTGTTATTTATCTAGCAATATGAAGTTATGTGTGAGTCTTAAAAGGCATGCAATAGAAATAAAAGAGTTCCATATTGAAGGAATATCCCTCCACATAATAAATACAAGGGAAGCCTCTTTACCAAGCTGCACAGTTATGTGAGTCATTAATATATACTTGTTTTCGATATAGATCGCCTATTTTAAAAACATCTTTTTTTTCTGGAACAGCTCATATCATGTGAAGACTATAAAGAACAAAAATGGAACTGTTGCCAATGGTAACCACATAAATAATTAATCACTTGCCATACATTCTAGGGGATAATAGCTATAAGGTGACTGGATGCTAATGACCAACACATCCCTTGCTTCAGTGTAAATTAGCACAAAACAGCAATGCCTTACATTTCTGAGCATTTATTAACATTTTTTGTCTGTCTGTTAAACACATCAGGGTTTGCCTCTATCCTCCCTCAGAACACAAGAAACGGACGATCGCGTGGTGGTTTGATTTAGATTGACTGTGTACTCTTCCATTCTGAGTATGTGCAGTATATAGAAAGGTTGTAGAGTGGTAGACAGGTATGTTCATGTTCATGTTCAGACTGCATGCAGAAAGTCAGGGCTATCATGAAACCTGACTTATGTCTGAACGTGGTATTACAGACGTTTTCAAATTGTTTTTTCATGTTTACACAAAGGGCAAATGTTATAAGATACGCAAGTACATCGTAATGAAGATTATAAGGGGGAAGCAAAAAGTGTTTCATATCTTGTATCACGACATTTGTAACAGTGACTGTAGAAATACAAAGACTCACAATTCTATGTCAATTTTAATTTGTGTTTCTGGGGAAGGATTTTTTTAGCATGTAATATGAAAAGTGAGAGGTAGAATGTGACTGGTTGCTATGGGCAACAGCCGAAATCACCATTTTTCAAAACCAAAAAAGGATGAACATAAAGGCTGCCATCCAGGAGGCGACAAAATATGACGTGCATGTAATCCTGATGCCTATAAACATAGGCTCAGCAATTCACTGCACCCTCCAGCCCACACATACAATAAATGCAGACAAAAAAAAAAATAGAACAACCAAAGCAAATAATACACCGACAGGACAGGAAAATAAACACAATTACTGACTCACGGCAGCGAAAAAATCCTCCAAAATAGCCCCCAGAAACCTTACAAACTCACCTACATTCAACGTAAATCAGAGGAATCAGTAAGTAGTAAACAAGCATAATAAAGGTTACTTTTCAAATTTGGTGTTTTCAACCACCTTTTAAAGTGTTAGGCCCATGTTTACTAAACTGGGAAAGGAAGGTTGGTGATATTACCCATAGCAACCAATCAGATTCTAGCTGGCAACCTAGAATCTGGATGCTACGGGCAACATCTCCACTTTTATAGTCCTACAGTTTAGTAAATATAGGTCATGATGCCAAGGCGAAACACGCGTCAGATGCTGGACTCCATATACCAGATATTTGGATAAGTGCCAGTGCCTACCTTGAATATTGCCATGTTGATATTGTATGATAATCTGAATATGGACTTGGTTTATTGTCTGGCTTTGAGATTGGAAAGTGACGTGTATGTGCGTTTATTCCATCATAACATTTAAATGCATGGGAATATATACATATTTAGAGTGTTCTCACCAGCGTTTTTCTGGCCGGGTGCTCTGCCCAGCTGCTGTGGAATGAGCACCCGGCTGGGTAACAGGGAAGTTGTAGAAGATAAGAGAAGGGGTTATATAGGAAAAATTATGAACATAAAATATGAATACATTTTATATATATATATACACACATACATACATTCAAGCACAGTAATGGTTCATTTACACCACTGTTATACTTATAATATGTGTGTACTCCTTTGATTAAGCAATAGAGCAACAGAACAGCAGAGGGAGCTCCCCAACCTTGTTTTCCAAACATTTCTCCATTTTCTCTCCTTTTATTATTTATTTCTTTTTTAATGACGTTTCCCCAGCAACTGTGGAAATGTGTCTCAGGACTCTTACCACTGTGCTGTACATACGGATTCATGATTTTTGTCTTTTTAACATTTGCACATACAGTACAGTCATTTACAATGATTAAATGTAACCAGCATTGTTCATGCAGCACTCACCATATCATTCATATTTATACAAATAACAGTAGGATACACATAAGGTGCATTATTATTATTATTATTATTGTTATTATTATTATTTTTGTACATTAAAATTGGAGGGAGGATAAATCACTAAAAAGGGTAGATAAGTGGAAGAGCTTCCCATAGGAGGTGGTAGAGGTTAACACAGAACAATTTAAATAAGCTTAGGATAAATATATGGATATCCTAAAGTCATAAACTACACTGGGGGGGGGGGGTCAAATAGAATATATGACAATATAGCAGGACAAATGATATTATTACTGTTATGGCTATACTAATTATAATAATAATAGGCACCACAGTAGCTCAAGTGATGGGGAGTTTGCATGTTCTCCCCGTGTCTGTGTGAATTTCCTGCCACACTCCACAAACATGTTAGTAGGTTTATTATTGTAATATGATGGTGCTATATTAAACTGTTAACAAATAAAGTTCATCATTTATAAGAAAAATACAATTAGGCAGCAGGAGTGGTTCAAACGTCTTTAACTTCAGATATACATTTTCAAACTCTAGTACGGCGACCAGTAGTGTAAAGAGTCCTGACCCAAAAGACACAATGTTCATAGGTGTATATAGGCAACCATACATTGCATTTATAATGGTGTATGGATAGATCGTATACACACACACATACACACAGTAATTCTTTATACAGAAGCACTTCGTAAAGAAATAAAATCATTGTGATGTGTTAATAATCTAGAATATAGAAGGATAATAGATATATATGGAGCGTTAGAAGGTCCCTCCTCCTTATTTTCTGTGGTAAGTGACAGCAGCACAAAACAATAAATGGATAAAAGGAAACATGCATTTCGAGTTAATGGCAACTATGGCTTTTGGGCTACACTGTTAATTATTTATAATTAGCTCCCTCCGATACATTGCATGTTCATTAGTGCTTTATAGCGGTCACATTAAAAAGGTAACAATGGTTCGCACATAAAGAGGGAGAAATCATACACATTCAGCTTTCCTCACATCTCCTTAGAAAATGATTGGATTTAAGTCCTAATTTTAAAGACGTAGCTGTTTATAAATACGCTGCTACAGAATATAAATATTGCACAGCTAGGCTCGAAGATCAGCAGGTATAATGGAAGGGGATTAGACGAGGTTTTTGAGTTGAGAAGCCTTTCCTGCGAGTTGCCATGGGAAACTGCTCTTGGTGTGTGTGTAAGAATAAAGGGCTGCTGACAATACACGGCAATTTCTACACACAGGCAGCTATTGCAAAAAGCCAAAGACAGATTTGTCATTAGCTGCAGTACACAGATCTGCTAAACATAGATATGTGTCTGCCTAGCCCTACCACTGACAGAATGTTACTCTCATAGTCAGGCATTTATAAAGCCCTCTTTCATGTATGTCCAAAATGTCATCAGATCGGCAACAAGGCCTTTCCAACACACAGAGGGCTGAGCTTCAGAAGTGACTACTAATTATCCTCCTCATTTCCTGGTAGTGTATGAGTTAATTCATTATGCCCAGGTAACTAAGATTAAAAATAAGACAACGCTTGGAGTAATACAGATATTCTCACATGACAAACAATAGTTCTTAATACTCATTAATGACATGTCCTTTCATCTCATATACACAATATATACCACATCTATTCTACAGTAATCATCATTGGGACACGAGAGTGAAATCCCCAAAGCAGACAGATATACAGTATACATCTGATTAATTATGCATAGAAAGATATATTAACTTATGCAGAAGTTACAAACAAAGTTTATATACAGAGATAAAGAAAATGAAATGATTTCCCAGTTTACATACAGAGGTAATAGATGTCGTTTTTATAGCTCAGCATATACTGGGGTAAATACCTGATGATTTTATACACTGATAGGCGTACAGAATTAGAAGAGATTAGGTAAGGTATGTAAGAAGCAGTGTCTGTATATACTTCTATACACTGAAGTATGATCCTCTTATTATATACAGATATTTAGTAGGGGAAGAGATGCTTTCTCTCTTTGTACAGATATACTAATGTAGAAGAGGTTCTGCCTGACTTTAGACAAAGTTATAAAGAAATACAAACAACAATCCTTTTTAAATATATACAAAAGTACAAGAGATCTTCTATGATCCAACACACAGATGTAAAAGATATCCTCATAGACAGAGATAAAAAGATCCTCCATGATTATAGATCTAGAGCTCTACAGTACATATACAGTACATACATAAAATAAATTAGAGATAAGAGATCCCTATTTTTCATACTAAAATGCAAGAGACATTTCTGTTTATATACAACAAATATAGAAGAGATTCTCTCTAATCATATAAAAGAAGTATAGGATCCCCTATGATTCTATACAAACAAATAGAAAAGATGCATATACATATATCATTTTTAGTATCGGCACCAGATAGACCCATTTGGTTCTTATTTTAAGATAGAAAACAATAGACATGCATATAGTTCATGCACATAGCAAGATAAACTTGATTAAGAAGTTACTTTTTTCCATATACATAGATCATTTATAGAAATGTAAGCTGTTCTCTCAGTCACATATAATGACAATTGTATCACTTCTTTCAAACATCTGATCACATTAACTGATATTATATGAGCATAGTGCATATACAAAAAATATTATTTACGTACATGAATAACAGCTGAACTAACTCTAATATATGACAAGAATGACAACAATACAGAAATAATAAAAGCCATAATACATGCACAGACTGGTAGACATTTAAAAATATTTCACTATCAAAACACAAAAATGTGATAATGGTCACTATATATTGAAATTATTTTTTTTCTATAAGTATATTCTATTATTTAGGTTATATTAAGTGTATTACACAGACGTCTTAGTGTACACTTTAAGCCTAATGTGAAATGATAAACATTGTACATACTCTACAAGGGTTGCCAGGCAACACTACACATTAGTATGGAACACACAGTTTCCAGAATAAAATTAAAAGCATTTCTTGCACTGGGCTATAGATAGACATAAACAGCACAAAAATATAATATAACATAAGTGAAAACAAATTTATTAGACAAAGCTACAGCTACTTAATGCGGAATAATTTGTTACAATCCCAGAGAACGGTACAGATAAGAAGCTAGTAGCCACAAGTCAAAAGTCCCACCGCTGTGTTTAGTCAACAAATAAAATACATAAACGGGAATAACACAAGAAACCCAAACAATTCACATACAAGAATACAACTGTACAAAGTATCTCCCGAAACATACACAGCATCTAGTTCTGGATAACTGAGTGAATGTGATAATACTTTATTATCTGTGAATAAGTATGAAACTTCCACAGTAACCAAACCCTAAACATTAAAAGAGCGCTCTTACCCGGAAACACAGGTTCCTCCTTTTAAACATATTTGCCACAACAGCAAAGTCCTTAGGCGTCCGGGTCCTGGGGGCCACAGGTCTCCATACAAGCAGCTCATTCAGAGAACATTTATAGACATTCTATCCAAGAATATTGTCCATGATTGAGTATAGGACGCGATCAAAGCCATGGGTGGTTTTACAGTGTCTAAATTCTCCAACGCTCCTCGTAAAAAGCCAAATACATTATTTCGCTCACACCTTGCAAAATGTATTCATGTTTCAGGCAGAAAGATTATGGTGAGTGACAGTACAAAAACAGGGATAAAACAGGGATAAACAAGGATTCTCGTTAAGGATTGTCAGCTTGACACAAGACTGGAAAGTTGTAGTGTTAAATAAAAACAGTGATCTCCATTGATCTGCTGAAGTTATTTTGATACCTCAGATAGGAGACAGACTGTGCCCAAAAGCCGAGCGGGGACATGTGACTATCCGTTTTTAAAGAAATAGTAGTTTTGGATTTCATAGAAACGTAAATGGATACTCTCATTACAACCTGAGAGCTGGTAATGAGGGAGGAGAACAAAGACACAAGAGGCTATCCATATCAGGTTAAGGTTCTGATAAATACATGACACAAGGCGGGGGCATTAAACTTTAAAGAACCATATGACTTTTAGGGAATGAATTGCGCTATTACTATCTTTTAGCAAGGCAAAATAGCTGAGTATGCATTGATAGCCATATACAAATAAAGGTAGAAAAGATATAAAGGAAGAATGTACATTATTACAAACACTGAGAAATAAAGTGTGTGGTAGAGAAGGAGGCGTCAATGGCACATCCCACAGTGTTGCATGACTTATCCAAACAAATTTTTTTAAGTTGGGTACTTTGTTTTTGTATATTTTGGGTTTTGTATTTTATGTACAAGCAACAAATTTTGCAAACAGTTATCTAATGTATTATCTACCATTACTCCAACATAACGTGTCTGGTGGTGGTGACAAACGACAATGAATAAGCAGGGTGCAGTTACCACATCCAGTAACGCTGGTCAGTATCTGTGTGCAAAATGCAAGAAAGTATTCTCCCTGCATGCACACACTGACATTCATTTACCTCCCCCTGCATGATTCCCGCCTCTCCCCTCCCCAATCATTTCATTTAAATGTTCCCCCTGCCCACCTAGCGAGGGGAACAGGCGGGCAGGGGGAACACGCAGCACAGAAATTTTCCTCTATGTACAAATATGATCATTATGTGTAGAGTTATGGAAAACGATCATTCTCTGCTCACAGGCAGGTGAAAATGGGTGCATGTTGTGATCCCACCGGGACAACATGAAAGTGTAAATCAGGTACGCAGGATTGCAGGGGGGAGGTATGCTTATCATACAGTAAGGATTTGGCTAAGCCCTTATGCACGAACCAACATTTCGATACCGACCCCATTGTCTGGGTGCGTAAGCAAACATTAATGTGAGGTTCTGGTGGGATACATCAATTCTGTGAAATGGTTTTCCCTCATACACAGAAATGATGATCATACAACGGTACAACTGCGTACCTCTGCTCTGCATTCATCCTCTATTAAGTCTACATCCAGTCCTACGTTATCACTGTGTGAAGCACAGCAATATAGTATGTGAGAGCCTTTCAAAGTTATTACAGTATCTGAATATTTAAATTTTGAGATGGGTTCTTTGCCCTTTACTTTAGAACATGGTAAAACAATGTTAGCAAAAACATTCCACAACTGCTATTAGATGAAGTGTTCAGACAAACAGGGAGTTAATGCAAATCTCTGTAGATGTAACAAATTGCATCAACAGTAAGCAGTATCTGTGACATCCACTACTCGGTTGCCATGGGGGCATGAAAATTGTGCATGAAAAATTAGCATATTGCCAGCAGTGCAGAATTATGAAAGGATCAATGTACTGCAAAATCCACGTGATGCTTCTTGCTTGTCAGAAACAAGGCCAAAAAAGTACAAGGAAATGAAATGAAATATCCTGAGCCATGAAAATTAAAGTAAAATAAGAACATCCACACAAGTCATAACAATGTTAATAGAGCTGGGGATGAAGTTTCACTTCAAAAATCACTAAAACCTGAGCCCTGGCCACCTCTCCTCTACATTCCCCCCTGTGCTGGAGAGATTGTGGCCAGATCGTTACTTCTCTTCTGCGTATGGTGGCCATTTGTTATTGTCTCTCTTCTCGCTCCCTGTTCCTAAGGATTCATGGTCCTTCTGTGTCTTTACATGACAAACACGCCAGCATGGAAAGAATCTCTCAGATTATCTTTTCCATCAGGTCTGGTCGTCCTGGATACTCATGTACCCTCTTTATCCTTTCATCCATCTCTCAGACCCCCTCCCCTGGTGGCTCTTTTCCCTACAGGGCTCCCGGATGTGCAATTTAATTCTCTCCATGCTGCATGTTGGATGCCCACCTGCTTCTACAACCCTTTGGTGTTATATATAAACTGTCTCATGTCCAATGAATCAGCAATTGTTCATTTTGTCCTGTAACAATTGCCATAATATGTTGTATTCCAGGAACATGTTTACTCAATTGTACATGCACAATAAAGAAATCTGCCCTCATAAGTGTTTTGTATGGCTGCAGAAGTATCAGAGATGACAATTAATTTGCAAGGTTGCCAACTTTTGCATATGAATATCAGGAAGACTGTAATAGTACTGTAATGGTGCTGCACCAAAGGGGTGTCTAGTACTATCACGAAGACTATTTTGCAATACAAATGTCAGCATAAATATTTAATGATAGTTATATTGTCATTGAAATTAAAATGACTTTTAATATTTATTGTGATAAATCAAAATAAAATCAAAATAGCAGAAGATACTATAGTAGATAGTCGATATTTAAGAAAGTCATAATAACAATACAATAAAGTGTTTGTCTTATTTGCTTGGGACTCGTTGTGCAAAGGAATTGTATATATGGTTCTGGCCCTATACAATGGTGTATTATGAAAATGAAAATAAATACATAATCACTGAAAAGACAATAATTGCAACTTCCAGATCATCAAAAAATATTTACTTACAAATTGTCTCCTTAACTTGCTCTTCACCCTCTGTCCCTGTGGATCTGGTGGATGAAGGGGGTAGTGACATGAACTCAGGTGGTTGTCCACAGAGATGCTCTTCCGCATGTGGAAAGCGTGTTGATGACTGAGACGAGTTTCCTCTGGTGAAGAGATGAGACGCGAGTTGCCGGTGTTCATCATCAGTCTTTCGGAGCGCCAGGGGTCAACTGTTCGGAAGACATACACATTGTACTATTTACATCACCGCCCATTCTGAAACTAATTACAATGTCATTCATTTACAGTGAAATCTGCATTGTAGATATTCCAACACATACACACCGGTTAAAAAACAACACCAATGTTATGAAAAACCCAATAAACAGTTTCTGGGAAAAAAAAAAAAAAGAACACCAACCAGAAAGGCAATCATACTCAAACCGATGTCATATAGTTCTAGCAAACAAATACAAAATGAGTGTGTGGAAAGATATATAAATAATCACACTGCTTTACAATGATACGATGATCTGTTTCTAAGGCTTTATTTGCATTTAATAAACCCACTTCTAAACATCCACATTAAAGAGGACTACTGGGGTGTTGAGCAATATTTGCAGACACTTTCCCGATGCCTGTACCAAAGCTTTACTTGACAAAACATTTGGCCGTTTTGAGCAGAGAACAGAAGCAGCTCTGGCAGCTTTCAGCACTCGTCAAGTGCGGGAACTCAGCCAGACGCAGCCTCTTAGTTGCAGAACAGGGGTCAGCTTTGAGTGATTTAACTACAGTAGTACCAAAGTTCAATGTCCCCTGAGGATCTATCCATATGTCTATTGTTATTAATATGCTGTGCACTGTAATCCTTCTCAAGTTATTATAGCTCCCATTAATAAGATGCTATACACATATTTTTATTTTTTAATCAGGGTTTGTTGGTTAAACACACCCAAAACAATTATCTCTGATCCAATCTGATTTGTATTAAGCTTTATCACTGTGTGCAGCGAAAATATACACAAATTGGGTACAAACGTGCTTGTAAATGGCGCAAATGGCCACTGCTGTTTCATGCTACTCTCAGTTGTTGTTTTCTCTTTTGTTCGCTGGCTTTTTATTAGATCCTCCAGACAATAGCTCAGGTGGGCAGGCAGGCAGACGAGGAGTCCAAAACACTATTGGCTCTAATCAAAGAGATCAGGAAAATGGTTCTTTTCACATCTTCCCATTCAACCACCACAGACCTCTCTACTTGTCTGAAACATACCAATTACTTTGCCAGCCATATTTTGTTGATCTGTTGGATGTAGAACATACCTGCAGGTGGTAGTTTGCAGGAGGTTAAGGTGTCTGTACTGGATGAACATGACGGGGGCAGCCGTGTGTCCGGCTCCAGGAGCTGTGGGACCCTGGTGAGAACGGGAGACTGCGGGATGCTGGGAAGAGTCAGAGATTTTCCAAGAACAGGTCTCTGCAGTTTTCTATCCAGGGACCTAGGAAAAGAAACAAACCCAAAATGATTAAATGCAAACTAACTAACAATGTTTACTTAACCAAAGGTATTCCATACAGGACATTTTTAGATCTATGCAAATGACGAATGTTATATACAACACCGTTAATAACTTTGTCTGAATAATACATATCATTCCCTGCATAAATAATATTCCTGCATCAAATTTATGTCAGTCAGTTATGGCACTGCCCACAGCACGCAAAGAAAAAGCCTATGTGCTGCTGCATCTATATGAGAAAAAATAGACCAACACATGTATTAAATCATAACTATCTAATAGAACGCTGCCAAAAGTTCACAAACGAGGTCTTTATTATAACCGACACATTCTAAATATGAAGGTGCCCCCTACTGTGAACGATAAGTCACCACCGATCTGTGACATTTGCAAAAATAACCTGTGGTCTCCAACTATATGTGATGAAGAAAATAGTCGTCCATGACTCATTATATAGAATAACTGCCATCACCACTGGAAACGTGTTGATTAGCATATGAACAAGTTGTGGGGGTTCTGTTACTGAACTCACAAAACTAAATAAGAATTAATCAGGGTATACGGAGCTTATATAATGGACCTTGATAAAATAATTACTTATAATGTTATAATCGATAAATATATTTTCTACAACCATGACAGTAAAACGCTTATCTAATGCTTTTGGTACTCTCATTTTTCCAATTTACTGTTTCTATGACCCGTGTTGTTACTGCATAATATTGTACAAGTTATGGTGTGATGTGTAGGGGGTGGATTACAAGGTGCAACCTACCAATCACTTGAATTGAATCAGTTGAATTAGTCTTCACTACGGTAGTATATTGGTTTCCTTTGAATGATGCTAATGTTAGAAACTGGAATTTGCATCAGCTAAGCGCAAGCAATGCGGCAAAACCTCACACTGGGATATTACCATATTGTGATACGAATGGGAACAAATTGTATCTGCTGATTAATAATGTCATTGTAATGTATGGCTTCTTGGACTTAACTCAAATGTACTCAGACTTATTACTTTTAATTCGAGGAAGTATATAATTAATGTGGTGTTTGACTTTGCAATTGGTAGGAAATGAACATGATCTTAATTGGTCAAAACATAAAGAGCAGTATTCCATATAGCTTTTATCATTGACATTTCTGCTGTTTGCAGGTATATATACAGTAAGGTAGTGGTTTTGTGATCATTTATTTCTTGAAGGCTGCAGATGTGTTACCACGCACATACACCGCTCTGTTACATTACAACAGTAATAGATGATATTGACATTAAAGTCGCTCAAGCATCTCCATCTCAGTATGTTACCAGTCAGACCACAGATGCATGTGGGGCTTTGATAGAGTAAGACAAAAAGGCTGAGGATTAATTATGTTTCCATGTAAAAACAGCTTCTCTAACAAGCCGGTATGTAAAGAAACACTGCAACATATAATCAGATTAACATATTATGAGATTTATAACGTAATGGAACAGTTCGCCAGAAGACAACTGCATTTAAGAAAAAAAAAGCTAAATCATATTATAATAAACATTAATAATAAACATATTTATTCAGCTTTATAAGTTACAACATCTCATTCTAGTTTGCAGTAAAAAAAACAAAAAAAANCCCTGAAATCTTAATATCATGTGTATGACACCAACAGTGCACCTGTTATATATAATGTACATGAATATATCATCTACCTGGACTGTGTGATGGTACAACAATAGCTCCCACTCCTCCTTCCAGTGCTGCGGCCAGGTCGGATGTCCTCTCCTGATTTCCTCAGACTGAAATACTCTGTCAGCTTTCCAAATGAGGACATGATGCCACCTTAGAGTCTCATGTGACAAAGACAGGACCCTCTGCCCACAATTCTTGGGCAGGTATGATATTAATGCTGGCAGCATCCCCTGTGGGAAATTTAGGAAAGCTGCTTTCTTCAGTAACTCACATATCTCTCCCAAGAAAGGGTCATCTCAGGACTGGAGGAGTCAATGCTACCGACTAGATGTTAAAGACGAAAACCAAAATGATAAAACAGTTTAACACACGTACTGTGACATGTACTGTATCAGCGAAACAAGACCAATCCCAAAAATCAATAAAGTATATGTGTCCATATACAGTATATGATATCTCAGCCAAAAAGTACTATGCGTATTATATATATATATTAAAAATAGCTGCGTCTGAAAAAAATAAATTTCAAACACAAAGAGGATGAGAATAATTATGTATCAATTGCATTGTAGTATGACTGTCTAGTCTAAGAGACAAGAATATGCATTCGTTCTACCTGATGATCGCAGGAGTGCGACACAAGCAGAATTGGTGGTTGCCATGTGAACATTGTAAGGCAGGCTGGAGGGCTACTATAACAAATGCCGATAGATACATATCTAAATAAGAAATTTAATACATTTATCAGAGAGCAGGGAACGAGCAAAGTGAACCTGATATGTAATAAGCAACTGAAATGTCATTTATGACACTCAGTGGTATCACTGCTTAATGAAAATAAGAAGTAGTTATATTTATAAATATATTAGGCATTTGGAGCACATAGCACTAAGAGTTCATCTAACAAACAGATATTGGTATAAGCGTCGTACTTCCTGTCACCTAATACACAGACCTCAATCATTCAAAGAGACAGGTATGTGTACACATCTTCCCTCCTGCATATCAAACCACAAGCATCAACACACTGTCCACACATAGCAAGGACACAGGGCACAGGTTTGGATGGGGATTTGCACCACATACCCATCTATCTGGCTCACACGCATGGCAGTCACTGATAGAACAGCACTGTCCTCTGCCAGTCAAGACGCTGATATAAACTAATCACTATAAAGTACTCAATAATGTGCTCAAGACAGTAATCCAATGTGCATTTAGTTAACTTTAACAATCAACATTAAAATAAAAAAATATATATATAATCGTATAATATTCTATATTTTATTTCTCAATTCCCTGTATGCCTCTGGTCGTAGAGATATATGTGCTGAGAAATGCTTGTGAGGAAGAGAGCAGCTTATAAGTAAGCCTGTAAGAATTCTTTGGTACTCCATGATTATTTCATCGTACATCTGTAATATCTAAAAAATGTTTTTCTTGTATGAAATGGAATTTAGTATAGACAGTGACAGTATTATATGAGGATTTTTCTAATAATTCAGATATGTCCATATAACTATACAGGTAAATGTGTGTGTACACACTCTATTTTATATTCACTATCTTTGTTACTTTATTATTCTGTTTGGAGGTTTTTAAACTGCACCGAGTATTCTCAGTCCTCCCATCATTGTATAAATATGGCATTTTAATGGTTAGAATGAAATTTGAAATGTTGGATGGTGTAGGAATGATGATATATATGTATATAGAATAGGTTTCCCTTAAAAGCAGAGTGTCCAGATAAGAGGAATAAGGTACAGTAGGCAATGTCAACTCTAAAAGGCCCCCCGTGTCCAGTATTGGAGTACAGTAGATATTGCAGGGAGGGAAGGAGAATGCCCCTGATGAAACAAAATGACTGAGCATTCGGAGCATGGCTAAAGCTTGCCCAAAGACATAGGAGTCATGGTCATGAAATAAATGTGTGGTCAACCTGACACTGCACAAAGAAAAGACCCTCTATACTGTGGAGCATGGTGGCAGCAACCGTATGTTATGGAGTAGTTTCTCTAGGACTGGAAAGTTTATTAATAAGGATGAATGGTCAAAGTACACAGATATTATAAACAAAAAACAAGCAGCTAAAAAATGTGTTTGGACTCTAATTGGTTGCTATGGGCAACATCCCCACTTTCCAATCTCCCTGCTTAGTAAATTTAGGCAAAAGAGTGTGTCCTGTACATCTGGATGCAAACAACATAGAAAGATTGTGTGCGGTTTAAAGGCACACACAAGCTCTGGATGCCCATCCAAGTAGCAAGTACAATTTTGGTCTAAAATAGTCTAATGGTCTAAAAATGGACATGAACTCTGGCTGTTGCAAATGATTTATGCTAACTCCCTCGTGCATTGACTATATGTATCGTCCTTCTCTACCACAAAACTTCATTTACAATACAGGCAGTCAAAGAAAAATACAATACACCATGTACTGAGATTAACATTCTGTTCTTCTACTCTAATTGAGGGTGACACAAAAGAATAGGAAATGAACAGTTTAAAAATAAATGGGATTTTTTTTCTTAAATGACATAGTATAGCGAATGAGATTAGATAGTGAAAGAAATAGATAAGAAGATATGTTGCAATGGCATGCCATGCTTGCAAGGAATTTGCAATGTAATACTGAAACTAAGGTTACCCGCCAGCACTCAAATGATACTAAATTAGAGCCTTTAGTGGCACCAATATTTGATCATTCTAAATATGAAAGAGCAAAACACTTATCCAGAATAACTGAGATATTAGTAGCTAATATTCTATCTAGATGACCTCAGACTCAATGGAGTCCTCTGCTGACTTCTTCTAATTAGGTGCTCTAAAATTTACAAATGACAGTATGTAAATATGCCCTCCACCCCCATAAAAACAACCCATCTAACCTAAATTTAGCAGTCCCGGGAATCAGGTGAGTCATAAAGTAGTTTGNTTTTTTTAACATTGTTATAAGCATTCAAACTTAATGTGCACATATATCTACATATAAATTCTAAAAAAAAATTGCTAATAATTTAGAGTTGCCTTAACATGTTACGTTGCTCAAATGAATCAAAATGAAATGCTTTCAAATTGCTTTCCCTATAACATGGGAAAGGACTAACAATCATATGTTGTTACCATGGGTATGTATTGACGAAGTAAGCGTATTAATACTTGTTGTATTAATATCACTGTTGCGTCATATTCCCATAGTGACTCACTTGAGCGTTTTCTTTCCATTTAAAGGGATTTGACTCAATTACAGTCAATATCAATGCAAAACTAACTTTAGAAATTAGGTTATATGCAGACAGTACCAATATTAATGGTACAAATTCAACACTATCCTGGGATGTCAAACATTGGTTATTGCCTCTTAATATTTAAAATCAGCATTGCATTTTAGTAAATAATCTTATTAATAGCAGCTTGTTTACTAACAACAGTATTGATCAATGTAAACCTAATCACATCACTATTAACCATCAGCCACAAAACCATGTTGAATTGAAGGGGAGTTGAATTTCATTAGTTTGAAACAGTATTAAACACTATTGATGTTTCCAGCCCAAGTCTAATAACAGTGTAACAGTAACGCTGGTCAGTATCATGCAAACACTAACATTCACATACATACCCCCCCCCCTGCAATCAACATGGTTTTACCCACTCTTGAAAAATCTTTCGATTGGAACAATTTATCTTAGTGTATGCCCTGCTTTAGTCATAAGTATGTAAAGTCTAGATCTAGTCCATAGTTATTCCAGTGTTCACATCAACACAACTACCAGTCAGCCCTATCACCCCTCACTTCATCATAGCCAATTCCAATTGAAAACCTCTTCGCCACAGCTTCCAATAAGTGCTTCAGCCATTACAGTCAATCTGAACCCACACTGCCACTAACAACAGGTACTTCCAGCAATTCTTACAGTCCTCTGTGAAACTCTTGACTTATCCTAATGGCGATACTACACAATTAATATCCTCCGGCATCAATATTTGCAGTCCTCAACACTTGCCAGCCTCATCACTAGTATCTTTCCTTATGTACTGCTGAACTCCACTGATAACCCTAAGGGTAAGACGTTAACCAGAGTCCAATAAGGAGTTGTCCACCCGCATGGAGAATCTTCAAGCATCAGTAACCTCAAAAGACACCTGAGGTTCCTCCACCACAGCAACTAAATATAACAGGAATCACAAGAACTACTAAGGATTTCTTAATCCATGTGGCATTCACTTCAGCCTGAAAATGTTTTCCATGGATCATACTAAGATTACATCCATCCCTACTATCCGTTCAGGCCCTGGCTTGGATGGTTCCTCTGATGACCAAATGACCTTCTTGAAAATAATTTTCATGACCCAGGCAGAACTACCTCCACTTCAGTAGATATTCTTCATCTTCACCAAGGATTTCAGACAGTCAGACAATATGTTAATTTGGAAAAAAACATTCTCAACTGGCCACAATCATTAACAATCTAAGTAATACAACAGTTTTGACAACTAATACCATAAATTCATTTAACGACACTCCAGTATAAGATCAACATCATCGTCCAAATAGGAAAAGACAAGTTTAATATAGTCTATATTCTCAGCTCAAGGAACCCTTAGGGTTTGCATAGTTTTCAAGGCACCCCTAAGACAAAATAATTACAAAGCAGTCCCATGAAAGGAGGACGTATTCTATCTGATATATTAGGAATGAAACTCATATTGCTGGAATGGAGAGAGCCTCATGAGCCTAGAAAACCAAAGGGTGGGAGTTGTTTTCTTTCAATTTTCATCTAGGTTCCAAAACCTTTAAGACAGGCATTGTATAGTTTAATTTCAAGAGACCACTGGTGGCCACCTACAACCAAAGATGTCTGACAATTTATATCTACTTGTCCCAGTTGTCCCAAAAGCTCCAGTTTTTCAATAAATACTTTTCCGCCTGCATGGATGTCCTGTGGAGAATACTAAAGATTTTCTTATTCTATGACTCCAAACTAAGAGACAGGAAACACTTCTTCATTTATACATATAACTTATCTTCTTCCCAGGAAGCAGAGGTACTCATAACCAACAATTATAATTCGTTCAACTCTCCTTGGGTTCCATTGGAACGCTGGTAGTCTTTATCAGTTTCCCCATGCACTACGTTCCATCACTGGCATGGCTTACCTGCATGCATGAGTTAGTCTGGTTGGGCAGGTGAAGTCATTTAACTCTTACAGAGTGGGATGGGCTGAGGGCTTGTCGTATGAGACCCTTCCACATAGAACTGCATGCGTGGGACTTAAGTTTAGAACTCGTAAGCGGCCACAATTCTGTGCATGCAAGGCAGTGCATTAAAAAGTTAGGAATGCTCTGACGTGCAGAACGGAATGTGACTGGACGCAAGTTTACCACAAACTATTCATACTAACATATGCATTATGTTCTGGATCATGTGGAATTGAATGCGCACAGTCTCACAGTACATTGACTACATGCCTTTAGCTCATTTCTCTCTTGAAACTCCCTTTATAATGCAATTGTAGCATCTGTTGCATTCAGGTCTGGACTGTCAACAACTGAGTGCACATGGGTTCATTTACACACATTGCTTATGAAAAGACAAACCCAAACTATATTTCATATTTACTACATATAGACTAGAATAAAACATTTGTTATTACATTGTATTTGAATTTAACAACAAAAACTACATTCAACATACATTACTGCAGACATTGCTAATTTAACATTGAAAATAAGAAAAAGATAGAGGGTGATGTTTTCCACATTCTTTGGGCTGATTTATGGGATATGTATTAGTTTATTCTGGTTATATGTGACACCAAGGCCCATATTTACTAAGCAAGGAGATTGCAAAGTAGGAATGGTGCCCAATCAGATTCAAGCTCTTAGTTTCATTTTACATACTGAAGAATGTGAGCTTGAATCTGATTGGATACTATAGGCAACATCCCCACTTTTCAATCCCCCGTAGTAAATTTAGGCCTAGGCGTCATGTACCAAATACAGTCTTTAAAATGATAGCAGTCCTAATGGTTGCTATGTGCAACGTTTTTACTTTTCTTTTAAAGCCTCATTAATATAAAGACAAGACTTAACTGATACTTAACTGATACTTATCACAAATTACATGGAGAACGTATGTATAGAATCGAGAACGTATGTGTAGAATCCTTATATTTCCATGTATTTTAAACATGAAATTGGGATAGAAGACAAAAAACCTCTCACTTAACCATCATGAAACAAATCCCCAAATAGTCATCTGTTTTATACGTTTCATATACAGTACACCTATATCGAAACACCTCTATAGAAAACACAAAAAGAAAGGCCTCAACCCTCTTTCACAAAAACTGTCCACAATCTCCCATATGTTCCAAACAAACATCATGTCAAAAAATTTTAATTGTCCAACCCCATTCAAGAACATGTATAGTCTTGTTAATACGAGGATGAAAATGTCCAGCATAAAATGATTTAACAACAAAAAGCAACAATCACAAGATTGTAACATCCCAGAACTACACCTGCATGGGAAAACAAAACTCCCACACACAAACATCAGGACACAGGATTCTACATACATCGACAGCAGACCTCCTACATACTTTAATATCAGCATGCCAGAAAACACATAAATTATAGCAATAATCAGAATAAACATTTCCCAAACACAGGACATAAATGATCAATATCTATAGATCATATCTAAAAAATGTCTACATGCACACACATCAGTATACAAGCATGCAACATATACATACACAAATTCAGGGAGAGACTTTAAACATTACACAAATACAATCCACTTGAGGGCATGACAAAAATGATGACATCAGGACACACACCACCTACATCCACAGACTATGGGATACAAACCTCCCACATTCACAGACATCATGACACATATCTTATATGCACAGACTTTAAGACAAAAATCTCCATGTACACTGACAAGACCATCCCAATCTCTATATACACATAGATCCAAACACAAACATCATTAGGAAATCCATTATTATACATTTAGATATCTGTACTAATGTACTTTATAAAGACATAAGTAAAAAAAAAAAAAAACTTTCCCAATCTATAAATGAAAAAATCTCCATGAAGCCACAATGTTCACAATACACACAAGATAAACGGATCTAAAATGCAATATATTGTATAAACAGATAAGAGGCCACAGAGCCTCTATGAACATTACATCCTATTTACAGTCATTACCACATTCACAGATAAAAGAGCAGATATTAACAGACCTCTTGCATATACAGATAGAAGGATACACATCTTCCACATTTACAGGAACCTTTCGCATCGCACTACAAACATCTTGCTGGGACATTTGTGGCAGACATGAAGTCACACAGACATACACTGAATATTAACTGATTGCGCCACCATCACTCAGCTGGCGCAAAGCATCTAATCGCCCCTTAAAATGTCTGCACTCTCACAAGCAGGTCACTTCCGCTGGGATTTGGAGAACAGTATGTGATCAAGGTAATTAGACCAATTAACCGTTCACATGTCAAGCTTAGGTTTCTGCTCTTCAAAATGATCTGCAGATGAGTTTAGCAGATACAGGAGTGTATGAGTAATCAACTCAAGCTAAAGGGGGGGGGGAGCAAGGATAGAGATGAACTGGACATGTCATGGTTACCTTCATGTTATCTGAAAACCCTGTGATAGCAGGGAAAGTTTGCCTATTGCAAACATTTTTTCCCCCGCAGGTTATTGATATCGGCAGGTACAGCCCTCTCCTTCGAGTTGACATAGTAAGGGGCATTCAGTGAGACTTACTGCTACGTCTTCTATACCTGTACAATGCAATTGCTGACAGTAAACTGTGAATGCTTCATTTGGAGAACCTTTACCTGTGCAAAGGCTGTAATCTGTCTGAAACCCCCCTCTCCTGCACTCTTATCACACTCACATATTCATACACACATATACATACATANGTACGTACACACACCACTGCATCATTTTCCTCCTCTGTCTCTAACCATCTACTAATGTTCTCTCAAAGGATACCAGGAGCACCAGCATCGTTCCCGCAGTCTGGTCCCAGCTGCTGTATCCTGTGCGCCTCTTGCTCGGGCTGATTCTCTCAGGAATGTCTAATGAGAGAGGACTCCTGGATGACCTCCCTGTCAGTCACTGCCAGCAAGGTTCCCCCTTCTTTTATAGACAATCTTCGCCTTTTCGCTCGTCTCCCCCTCTCCAGTCTCGCCCCTCCTTCCCTTTTCAAATCCTTTCTCCCGCTCCCCCCCCTTTCACCCTTTTCCCTCAATGATTCTTCAAATATTTAGCTTCCTCTGTCCACCTTCTTCACAACACTAACATCTGAAAACAAATGACACATAATCATATTGTGTTATAGTTTCCCTTCTCTCCATAATCCAAAATTGTTGAGTGTTTTTTTTTTTCCCCCATCGCTTCTGCAGTAAAGCTTAACATTATCAGTGCCAGTAATCCCAGCCGCACACCTCTCTATTATGTGGAGTAGCCGCCTGGTAGTCAGGCAGTTAACACGCGACTACCTTACAGAACCAAGGATTAAGTGGTTGGGTAGTTAAGAGACTTCGCACTCTTTGGTCGATATCATGCTGTGCGATGGGAAATATCTGATGTGCCAGTTTGACGTTGCATAGTTTAAGGGATTGATTTTCACTAATAAGAAATTAAATTAACAGTTTTCCGCATCTTGTAACAAATCTAACTGGAACATATCGGTAGACGATGGTGTTTTCCCTGGAGGGACCTGAGACTCAACTCATTAATTTCAAGTGTGATTGGTAAATTAAAAATATACATTATAGTCTATAATCATTATCGTGGAGAGCTGCTTTCCCTCCACATAATTAAATTCCTGGATTTTTGAGATAACGTTACAATATCACACAATAACAGAGGACGTTTCTAGTCACATCCACGCGCTGGGTAACGTATCTTGTGAGGTTTAGTAGTCTTCTGTATTATCCTAGTCGCAAGATGCCCTGGGAAATTTTATGACAGTAGTTTGACCAATGGAAGAATCTTTTATTGTGACATTTACATTAGCTCTGGGCTCATCATATTATTTAGATAAAGTAGGCACCTATCCAAAAAAACATAAAAAAAATAAAGAAATAAATATAAATACATTTATACATATAAAATACCTGTTCTTATCCACTGAAGTCATCTTGGACTTCCTTTGTTTCTTTGACAATGACATGGAGAAGCAAGTAGTTTATCCATAGGTAAGTCCCCCCCCACACCCCCACTACCTACTGACACCCTCAGCCTGGCACTCCTGGATGCTTCTGTCTCAGATGAGCAGTGGAGAAAGAGACCACTGGTGTGACCTCCTTGGTACCCCATGGATATACCATGGGGTGCTGGCTTGCTCATGCATGTCAATCTGGTCACCAGGTCCCAATTTCTAGTCTCTAAGATGACATAGTGACCAGTACTGGTGGAGCCCTTCATTAGATGTTGCAAAAGGAAATGTACAGAAAGAATGCAGAGAGAAAGAGAGATAAATAAATAATAAGTTATAAGATAAAAAGAAATTCTAGTATGTGTCACAGATAATTTTCTCAAACATCAGATTATCACCCAAGAGAGGCTCAGGCACAATAATCTGAATCCGATTGATTTTCGACCAGAGTGGATGATTTTCAACTGCGAAAGCAGGGTCCATTATCAGACCTTGTACCTCCACCCCCTGGCCTGACTTTATAATTATCAGCAAGTACAGCAATAATATAGTAATAGAAGTTCTGCACTGTGCAAGAAATGCAGTGCTTCTATTACTACTATTATCTACTATTATTGCCGCGTCCAACAGACAGGGAAACTCCGGCCAGGAGGCAGAGGTGGCACACAGTTGGTAGGAGTTTCCCTGTTGCATTGACGTCCGGTCATCATCATTGATAGGAGGCCTGTGCAGCCAATCGGCATAGAGACAGATGTTTGCAGCCAATCAGCTCCTGTCAATCTCGGTAGTCCCCATCCTCCCCTCCCTGTTCTTGCCGGATTATCGTAGCAGTGTATGGAGTCGATATTAGGACCTTTTCCCACCTCCTGCTGGCAGCGATAATCATTTCAGTGTGCTCAGCTTAAAGAGGACAGGGATAGTCTGGTAAGACACCTTTATGTACATCTGTGTGTGTATATGAATGTTTTATCTTTATGCATGTGCATGTATGTATAGCAATCAGTTAAGGCAGTGGTTCTCAAACTGTGTGCCTAGGCTCCCTGGGGTGCCACAATGCTCTCATTGGGGTGCCACAAAATGTATTTTCCGACATGGTGGCATGTTGCAAGTGTTTCTTAGAAGCACAATTTTACTTGTATAGGAGCTACACAAGATTTAATGTCAATCTGAATTATTTCTGTCTTTACCTAAATAGTCATTACACTATTTTACTCAAAAACTAAAAAAATAGGAAATTATTTTGTGTTAGGGGTGCCTTGAAAAATTATGGAAACCCTAAGGGTGCCTCGAACTCAAAAGTTTGGGAACCACTGAATTAAGGCATTCATATTTCACTATATAAGACCATGAAAAGGAAGCAAAGGACATGTCAATGATGAGTTGCACTTGCAAGTCCGACAACCAACGCAGTGGCCTAAAATTACTATGTGGGAGACTGCAGGGAAAACTGAAAAGTGAGGATGTTGCCCGTAGCAACCAAGCAGATTCACGCCTCCATTCTCCAGTATGTAAAATGAAACAGAGCCTGAATTTGATTGGTTGCTATGGGTAACCTCCCCACTCTTCAATCTCCCTGCTTAGTAAATTTAGGCTTGTGTCTTCTGCGAGGCACCTGAAATTATATATGCGCTGCCAATGCATCTTTTGCAATATGATGTGTCAGCAATCTGCACATTGTACCAGTGAATCACAACCAGTATGATGGAAGTCATGTGATCATTCTTTTTTTATCCACAAATAAATACATTTTCCCAAAGTGATTCTTCAATTTACCATTTTATTCAGAGACAATGGGCTGATAAGGATGTAGCTTAGGGCACAGTGTTTGGATGTGGTTTGGCCCAAATGCAGTCCCACGCGGCTGTCAAAAAAAATGTAATTCACTATGTCAGGCTTGGGTTGTTCTTTACTGACAGTGTGTCATGTGGAAATGTGCCGGTGCGTCAGTAAGGAACATATTTAGTCAGGCAATCCCCAATAGACTAAGTTAGTGCTGGTCCATTAACACTGTGAGAGCAATATATTCTTGCAAGTGTGTTATTTGACCTCCGCCGGTTGCAGGCTGAGGATCTTTTCTCACCTCTCTTATTTTATTTCTTCTTAATTCTTTCATGAATACATTTGCTCAGTTAATCTTAATTTGCACCATCTTCTTATGAGACTGTTTAGACCCTCTTCAGTGATCCATTATGTGTCCATTAAATTAATAATAAACCACTACATCAAACAACTTCAGATTCACAAAATAAACACAGGAGAAAGGGGGGGAAATGATTTTGATCATAACAATTGCAGACAATCCCGCCCAATGATGTACAACCCAATAATGAGAAGAACATTACTGGAACATACCAACAATCAGTGGAAACATGCTGCATGATGAGAAGATACAGAAGAGAAATCGATGATTTCGCTGCTTTTAAAATGGTTAAAAAATCTTGTACAAAACATAATTAGTGTGAAAAATAAATCTGCACACTGTTATTTCAATGTGCGATTGCAGATCATTGTGCTGACCTCATTTTTAACTGTGTTTTAAGCTGGATACAAAATGTAGAGGCATTTATTTCTAAATCACTATTTTCTTATATTGTATTTTATATTGTATTTTACAGCCAATTTATGAAGCAAAATAAAATGTGAAGCAGCCCGTATTTGATGTGCCTCTCTGTGCCTATACTGTGTCTCACAATATAAGCACAGAGAGGCACATCTAAAGAGCAATTATATGGTCCGATTTTCAGGATCAATGCAAACATGCTTACTGCCAATTAAATGCACTATGAAAAGTAATGGTGCTTTTGCGATGAAAACTGAATACAGTGTCACACCAAGAACCAGATGCAGGCCAATCCCCGCTGTATCAGCTCTCTCTCTATATATATATGTAAGTGTAGGCCACTCCCCTCGCACATAAGTGCTAATGATCCCAGTACACTACCGTAATAATCGTGTGTCATCCTTATGTTATGTAGCGATCCAGCAAATTGACACAAATACCCCTTTGAGATAATAAGTAATACAGAACACTATGGCATAAATCACAGACTCAAGAGATCATGCATGAGCATTGGCCGTATCATGCAGAAGGGTGGGTGCATACAGCAAGTATGCACGGTGGATGCGGGAAAGTATGAAAAGTGTACAGTAAGGGCTTATCTGCATGCTACAACCCTGCTAGGGGATAGGGGATAGACATGCAAATGATGGGAGGTGGACGGCATTAGGTACTTCTGTAAATCTGCATGCGCAGAGGATTTAAAGTAAAGTTATGGAAACATATTGGACTAAATTTACTAAGCAAGGAGATTGCAGGGAGTTTTAAAAGTGGGGATGTTACTCATAGCAACTAATCAGATTCATGCTCTCCGTTTCGTTTTACATACTGGATAATGTGAGCTTGAATCTGATTGGTTGCTATAGGCAACAGTTCCACTTTTCATTCTCCCTGCTTAATAAATTTAGACCATTGTGTCAGAAGTTCGCACAGTGGAGGACAGTGATAGGGACGTTCAGGCACTGTGCCCAGACAAAAGATATGTGGTAAGATGGGTCTGGTTCTATGACATTAAAATTAATGTGTACAACTCACAGATAAAATATATAATGTTGATAGATTTTTTTTATCAATGTAATACAATTTGTAATTAATTTAAATTTTATATTTATTGTAATGTAGTTTTGTTTTTTTTTATGATGAACTATTCAAGTTATATATGTAGAGTTATGCTTTAGATGTTTATTATGTGTACACACATATCAATTTGTACTTTACAAATGGGTGGGTGTTTTTATATTTATATAGCGTACAATTGTCCATAGCTTCTAAAAGTGAATTCCATACAATGAGCTCTTGTGATACTGTTATTGTTTTGTAAAATACATCAGCTCTGGGAAAACAGTTTGCAATATTGTTTATGTATAATGTTATCTGTAACCTAATTTGACAAAAATATAACCAAAATGCTTACCCATGCGCAGCACACAATGTGCCGCAGGCTTACACAACAAATCACCATGCACATACACACATGCTATCGCCGTCCAGTGTACACTGCATTCTGACACACACTGCAAGCAGTGGGAGATAAGAGACGGCCTCTGATTTACTCTTAGCTGGTTGCTGTCTTTGCCAATTTCCATCAAAGCTGCCGCTGAGCTCAGTAAACAGCCGCGCTGCAGGGAAAACATGAAATATGAATGGAGAGGCCCAGGACAAATCACTTCCATCCTCACTGTGAAGAGAGGAAGCATTTAGAAAAATGAGGAGACAAGTCGGGGAAAAAAGGCATCCAGTAATTTGCTTCTATATCTAGAAAGATTTAACCCTTGAAACGCGTTACGGCTATCTCCCAGCGTATCTCGGTATCACATGTTAGTAACATGTACAGGGGCATATATACTCACTCTCTCTAGAGCCGTCTTTCACATGCAATTATTGCGACCGAGCTTGTGTAACCTGGATTTTTTTCCTTCTATTTTTGGCTGGTACAGTTATCATGTGGTTAGAGAACAACATAAATCAGAGACATGTGTGATGAAAAACACCGGTCAGTTACCAAGCAAAGTACCATAGATTAGGACAGGCAACCTGTGGCTTAGAGGCTTTCTATACATCAGGCATGTAATAGAGATTGCGCTCCCATGGTTATGCCGAATCTGAATTTCCCAGTCTTTCCCATTGACCAATAAGCTGCGGAAATCATTCTAATACAGGAGGCTATTTTTGTGTCACCTAATGACACAAGTCTGATACTGACAGCGGGTGGGGGCCATGAATGGTGTCTTATGAACAGAGTTGCGGCTATGCAGGTCTTTGCCAGGGAGCTACGCGTATGCTTTTCCTGACACTGGTCCTAGGGACCACTGACCCCGCTGGCCTAGAGTACCTATATCTTTGGCCATATCTGATTACAATGTACAGTGTAACTGATGAAACTGATCTGGTCCATATTTTAATGCCCCACATGTGGTCTGGTTACACTTACTATGACAATAATAACTCATTCAGCATTGATACAGCAAACACCACAATGTTGGCTGTACAGATAATAGAAATAATTTGTATTTTTTGTCCTCTGCTTTTGTTATGACAGATTACAAATTATAGTATTTATTAATTTCTCATAGCAACATAGCAAGTGACACCAGCAGTATTACGTACAATAGTTGATTTAATAATTAGAAATAAGGTATGAATTATTGTATACTATAGAGATTAAAACAGTCTTAGGTTGCGCTGGTCTGATAAGTGCACTGGTCTATTAAGTACACTATTCAACCAATATGAGTGAACAGACTGCCACTGGTATGATCCTATAAGAACAGAGCAGTAGGGAGATAACCTTGTTTGCCATTAGTGTGTGTGGCCACTATACACTATATATAATATGTCATACTATGTCCTCAACTATTGGAGTGTTATGTCAGGATCAGGGGCATTGTACAATGTATGGTCCACTTAAGCTTCAGCTATAAATTTACCAAGGTCTATTATTTGGTCAGAATATGCATATACAGACTGATTTGAAATATCATGTGTAAGGGCAATGGAAATGGAGTTTAACAGTCTCTCTTAAAGGGATCCAGTTCAATTCGTAAATGTTACTAAACTTTAAAGAGAATAATTCACATTGCCTCGGAGAAATCATAGTGCACTATTCACAAGCAGCAGCATCATAATTGGATCTACAAAATGGCACAAAGGAACAAGGCTGAAATGTTTGATCGCAAAAAAACTAAATGACAGCATATAACATGTAGTCCTAAACTACCACAAAATACCAAATGTAAGAATACTCTTAGGTTCTTTATTAGACATACTTTTGACATCTGTGTTCACTGGCAAAATGTAAACGGCAACAGCTGGGTGATAATGCGCGCCAGGACAATAAAACACAATGCACCATTTGTTAGATAAATTCAAGATAATAGACATAAAATACAGACTTTGGGGCCGATTCAATCCCCTTCGCCCAAATTTTTTCTACATTACGCTGTTTGTGTAAGGCAGGAAAACTAGAGGTGCGTACAAAAAGACCGAGGTTTCAGTCCCGTAATAGACGGGAAAAAGCGCACTTCGCGTTTTTTCCCGTCTTTGCGAGGGATTGAATCTGCCCCTTTGAGACTAGTAAAATAGCATCTTCCTTTACGGCTTTACATAAAGACCTCTGTATGAAGACTGGACAATAAATCAAAGTTACATACGCTTGACATAACTTCATATTTCATTATTTATTTGTTACTCCGTGAATAATATTAAGTAAGGTAATAAGATTAAGGAAAGGAAGCCAGGAGGCTAATTGCATACCCGTCTTCTCCAGAGCCACTTAAAGTGTGGATGGACTTGCAGTGGTCGATCTGCAACAAATCACGGTTCCCAGCTAACCTCTCTCTCTGCTTCACTATCCCAAGCTAGGAGTGGACAAGACAAACAAACACTGAACAGTAAATGAAGCACCTATAAGGTAAGAGGGAGTTACCCAGCAAGCCGGGACCCACCACCGGTAACCAACAGCTCCAACTGGAACGGAGAAATGAGGAACAGAGCCATAGATTCCAATCATAGAGTCCTGGAAGAGGTGTATAAAAAGGTGTATAAAAAAGTCCATCCAGATCCGAGGAAGTGAGCTAGTCCCCAGAGCGAGGGGTGTGAGTGCTGCTTGCGCCACCTACAATTTGTAGTGTTCGATGGCCTCTTTTATTGTTGAACAAAGTGACTGGTACCTGTTGTCCAGAAATAATTATCCAAATTTGCTTTATCCAACAAAAGGAAACACTTTATAGACTTGGGATAAACGGCTAAAGAAAGCCTGTTTATCATCTAACAGCTTTCATTTCACTTCTTTTCAATCCAGCTTTTCCACAAGATAAATTATCAATAGGTCTTTTCAACAACACATCACTTTATACAGATACTTTAAGGAAAAATGTTAAGCCGAACATGAGCCTTTATGATAGATGATTGTTTACACCTATACAGGCAGAAACATATCAATTCATTTTTCTTAAGAAAATATGTGTTGCAGGTTAGTTTTGCTGCTTATTTACAATGGATAACATTTATTATGGATGTAGTCTATAAAAAGCTCTCAGCGTGATGCAAGGTATTAGTTACCCAGTTATCTCTGGGACAGACTGGAGGCTGATTTAGTTGAAATATCTACATTGTGCCTGTGTGTCCAGTCTTGGAGTTGAAGAGGTGTTAAGGGAACAGGATGGAGTTCTGTCATCATCGATATGCAGTGCCAGCATTTCTTCTGATAGCTCATTGATACCCTTGTTGGCAGCCAATGTGGGGTGATATTGTAATATTTGGTAACTATTAAAAACATAATAACATAGTTGATGAGGTTGAAAAATGACACCAGTCCATCAAATTCAATATATAATCGAAGGTGATCCAGATGAAGTAACAGACGATCTGGTCCAATATGAACAAGATGCTCCTGACTAAGGTAACATTTTACTAACTGCTCATAACCCTGGATATCTTTTACCTAGAAAAATTTGTATATCCCTTTCTTAAATATATTTATGGAATCTATGACCAAAACATTCCCTGGTATATTCCAGATCTCGACTTCCCTTACTGTAAAACCTTTTCCTCTGCTGGTTGTGAAATATTCTTTTCTATAGTCTTAATATGTAACGATGTGTCCTCTTTGGGTAAAATGTCCCTGTGATAGTTCTCTGTACTGACACAATGTATTTGTAGAGCGTAATAATATCACCTCTTAGACGCCTCTCTTTAAAGTAAACATGCCTAGACCTGCTAGCCGTTCCTCATAACTCATTGACTTCTCACCCATGATTTGTTTTGTAGCCCTATGGCTCTATGGACTTATTCCAGTTTTATAAAATCCTTTTTATGGAGAGGTACCCAAAACTGTACTCCATATTCTAGATGAGGCCTCACCAACGAGTAAAATTAGGTGTCCTGTGTGTCTATGCCCTCCTTTTATACAGCACCATGCATAATGTGCACTTCCTGGTTTTGCCCAGTAACCAGGACGCAACGCTTTAATATGATCTTCAGCCCGGTTGGGGGTGATGTCAG
>JABWIB010001092.1:0-21930 GCA_016617825.1 Platyplectrum ornatum
GTGTCTGTAGCACATAGGGCAAAGTGGCTGTTAAGGTGTCTGTAGCAGATAGGTCAGAGTTGCAGTTGAGGTGCTATTCACTGACTGACTGCCACCTAGAAAAAAAATAGGATAACTCTCAGCAGTCTGATGGATAGCTCTAGGTGGGCCTGTGTGCATTTAATGCCAGGGCTGATTTTTAGTCCCAGTCCTGCCCTGGCGCCCGGAGACCTAGCACCAGTCCTGTCTTCGCTGACTGGTAGACCATGGTAATAATGTGACATCTAATGCAAATCTGCACAGTGCATTACTGGGAACTGGATCCCTTAAATTGGACCCAGAGCCAGTACTAGTCTATTCTGTTTAAGGGATTTTTTTTAATAGGGGGGGGGTAAAAGCAAGGGGAGGGCTGGGCCCCTGATGCTTTTTGGGCTTTTGGCAACCAGACAGTAAAAGCCTGTCAGTGTGCTGATTGTTGGATAGCTGGGGCGATCCACGAGTCATACTGCTGAAAGTCATTCTCTCTAACCTATCAACCGCCAAGACTGATTGGTGGATAACTAAAGAGCTGATAGCCATTAGACTTCATAGAAGCTTGTAGGTAGACAGTGCGGTACTGTAGGAGGGGTAAGTAACAATTTATTCCTAAGAGAATCTTGCCCCCAAGCTAAAAGTTGCTAGCCTGCCCCTGGTCAAACCATATTATATATGGGCCAAGATTTGCTAATTCTGCCTCTGGAATAGGGTTGCCACCACCAAAAAATACTGACCAGGGTAAAAAGGGTGTGTGGCTTTGGGGGTGTGGCTTGAGGCGAGGATAATTTCGCAACCTTCTTCGGCCCAGCAGCCAGAATATTAGAAAATAAAACAATATATATATTACTGTGTACACAGGTGACAGGTACAACGCTGTGTATATAGGTAACAGGATAGGTGCAATGCTGTGCACACTGACAAGTACAGCGCAAAATATATATAACACAATGTAAAATATAATGTGAATCTGGCACTGTGTATTCGCCAAGGGCAGCTGTAGCTGCATTAATTAAAGTGAAACTACCCCCACCCCCCAAAAAAAAAAAAATTACCGGCCATTACTATTGCCAGAAAAAAAAATACTGGTACCGGCCTCCTGGCAAAATTACCGGGCAGGCCGGTAGTTTACCAGCCAGGAGGCAACCTTACTCTGAATAAGAGACTATGATAATACACAGGGTGTAACAACTGAATACCAAAGGTCTTCAACACAGAGGTAACTGGATTATAGTGAACAAAAGTTGAAGTAGAAATTTCGAAGTGGTGCTATGGACATTTAGAAGTGGCGGTATGGCAATGAATAGAAGTCTATGTAGATTTATAGTTTATCAGTTAAGTCAGTGAGAGAAGTGACGGTATGGCAAACCCCCGTACACACCCTCACTTAGAGCCCTTATATGGAACACACAAATAACTGAGATGGAAGAACAGTTTAAACAAATAATGATCTGCAGCCTAAATAGGGAGAGACAGTCATTGGCTAGACTGTTCGGGTGCTGGCTAAATAATTATTAGAAAACAAGTCCACAGCATCCCCTAGGGACAAGTCATGACAATGACCACTATCAGAGGGCATACACGAGATTGCCCCTAGGGGCCAATCAGGATAATGCAAGTTCATAACAACACTTGGCTCCTTGACCAGTTATAGATCATCAGGATCCAGACTTCTGTGCTGGATTTTTTTCTGTCAGTGCGGTGGTTTTGATACCGTACATAAGCAGGGTGTCAGGGGGACTGTCACACCATCGTCCTTTTAAGTAAAGATGTTAAGGTACGAAAAATTGTTCATGTGTGGGGAGTGGTCTAAGTGTATTTTCCCAGATATGTGGGGTGATGTTATGCAAAACCACGTGAAAGTGGAAAAACTATGAGGTATCAGTGACTGAAATTTTCTATGTATATTTATACATCTTGGAAGTGGATTCTGTGATCATTAACCTGCAAGTCACCTAGGGTTTCGAGAGGTGTTAAATAAAAACAATGTCAGTCACCATTCCGTACTGTATTTTTTATGCATACATTGTACCTAGTACTTAATAGAAATTTATTATAGTCAAAATAGTGTTACTACGCACTGCAGTAGCTTCTAGTAACATTGTCTGTATGTAATAGGATAATAATAAGTGAGAGATAAAATCTGATTAGTTGCTACCATATTGTGTACCTCCTACAGCGGTTTATAGATTGACACATCAGACACTGGACACTGGGGAATTGAAAAGTGGGGATGTTGTTCATAGCAACCAATCAGATTCGACCTCACAATCTCCAGTATGTAAAATGAAACTGATAGTTTGAATCTGATCGGTTGCTATAAGCAACATCCCCACCTTTCAATTCCCCTGCAAACTCAGCGCTTATTAAGTTTAGGCCATATAGTCTTTTCTATCATGACAATCATCACCTTTCCCTTTATGTGCTGATCTAATTATAATAAAAAATAATTTTACAGCATGTTTTTCTGCCTTTGGCAAATTTAAATATTTTATTACTTTTGTTAAAATTTAATAGACCTAAATTCAAAGTTACATGATAAAACAATCGATATCAGTTTATATCTGACTCCTTAATTCCACAGGAAAAAACTTACAAGTATTATTCACATTAAAAACTAGTGTAGATGTAAAATCACCAGCAATTGTATTCAAATTGCCAATGTGTCCCCATCATTTATATTCATAACTATAGGGGATGCTGTTTCTATAACTTTGTACTTTTTACCATCCTTATTAATAAAATCTTTTGTGGTAGTGCCCTGCTAATGCCCTAAAAAATCTATTAGAATTAATAAGAAAATTTATTAGAATTAACCCGGGGGTCAGGGTATTATACCATTATCAAGTAGAGAATTATGAGTGTAAGAGAGTAATTTGCATGATAAATTAAATATGCCTTCAGTATTCAAAGGAACTATTACAGTTTTTGTTTTTATTTTATTTTTGGCATCCTTTCACTTGCCTGTCACTGATCTTCTTTTTTATGGTACTTATAGCTAACACTTCCCTCCCCCAGCTACTAACTAAAGTGCTATTGCCTAATAAATGCGTAAAAATAAAATAATTTCTTTCGCAATGCTGTTATAAAATGCACACATGACAGATGATATTATCTGTCATTTCAGAACTACCTAACAAGATATTGCGCACAGACTATCGAGACAATGTTTCTTAGATTATTCCAAAACGGGTGCAGATGAATGGTATGTTGCAAGAAGGCCTCACACCCATCACCTAAAGACCATTTCGTGGCACACTGCAAAGATTAATAAAACGTAACTTTTACTAATTAACCAATAAAAATAACCATAAACGAGCAAAATTAAGAGGACTGAAAGTATATCCAATAAAATATTGTTATCACTGAGACAAATATTTGCAGAACTAAATTAATATAATAATATTATTGATAAAATCTCTTTCATCTAAATGTTAATGTAAATAGATGTAACTATATTGTCTGGAAAATGACTTCAAATACCCTATCCTATCCTGTCCCTGTGCTAAAAAACCAAATGAAAAGAAATCAAAATAACAAAAGTCCCCTCAATGGGTACACTTCACTCCATAAGGGGCCCAAGTGTTCCCTAAGTGCTAATAATAAAGCCCTCCACATGGAATTCACTTCATAAAAGCTAAGCCAATTGCCGCATATGAAATAAATATTTAAAGTGCAAAGTAGATAGAAGCAAGAGGTATGATGACCCTAAGCAAACAAGTAATCCTTTAGGCAGTTAATATTTCATATTAGGGTACAGAGTACATAGAAGCAATTTGTAGCAACTCACCAAATAGACAGCAATCACTAATCAATATTAGGATCATAGCCGCATGCTAAAGTAGCAGCAATTACATCTTTCTACTGATTAAACACACATAAACTGTACCAACAAATGATATGTATAATAAAATGTATAGGTCTTATCATTAGCAGGTTAATCCTGGTCTCTAGTGAGTTGAAGCCGGCGGCCGCACGTTTCACCAAGACATTGGCTTTTTCAAGGCTCATGTCCTGTACTTCCCGTGTTGCATTTTAAATCTGCCGCCTCCAATCATCACAGAGTAAGTGTAGTAAACAAGTTCCCTGCTAGATGGAGTTAACCATTAAAGCACTGGCGAGTAACCACTGTATAGATGTATCATAATGGCGGCAGAGATTACCAGCACTTTTATATAAAAAGAATCTATGGATTTAAACCACAAATATTTATATTGTAATTGATTTAAAAGAGAATCCTAGAAATGTTCTGTATATATAAATATGAAACAACAGTATCTCACAGTCAATAGCGCTATGGGTAGAGTCACCCACAGGTAAGTGGCAAATTTTTTGGTGAAAAAGAAATAGAAAAAGGGATGATCAATGTTAGGAGCCTTCAGACTATTTTTAAGGATGTAGCCTTAAGAACTTCTCTGTGTTCAGCGCCGTTTTATATATATATTTGTTTATATATAAACATTACCCTAATAGAAAAAATATTATTTAAGTTTGAGTAACCCCAGTAACACAAAATATTTGGTCATTGGTTTCCTTTCCCTCTATGTACAAAGACTGCTAGTTATTAAATTCCACATAAGTTATCTAGCAAGTTATTTCACTTGTCTGTATGGGCATTTTTAATTTTGTTCTGAGATGCGTTTCTTAAAGGGTCTCTTTGTCATGCCAATATAGATCTTTGGGCATGAGCAGGATGTGCAGTAAACCACTCCTTGTGTGGAGCAGTTTATGACATTTTTAATGACATGAATATGGTTAAATTTGTCCGTAAATTGTTTGGTTTCGATATATTGACAGGTCCTGCAATGTCTGCAGGAATGATTCCTCTGCTTTTTGTACTTTTCTATTATGAAGTGACAAATGGCTGTGTACTAGGGAGTCGGTCAGGTTTTTAGATCTCCTCCAGCTACGTCTGATCCTATCGCCCATTAATAATTTTAAACAGTCATCCACTTTATTGATAATATCCTGCATAATATGCCACTGTCGGCAAAATCTACCCACAAAGATTCTTCCCTCCCACTTCTGAGGGAATAAAAGTGTCTGTCGATCTGTGGTTAATGCCTGGTGATACGCATTTTTAATTGGCCTATGGCTATAGCACAGGCTCGTATTCTAAGTCCCAATTCATTGGAACAAATTTTGAAATCAGATATTGGTGTACAATTATGTCTGGTACGGAGGATTTCCAATTTAGAGATGCCTTGGATTGTGGTGGGGAGGTGAAAACTGTCGTGGTGGAGCAGACTATTAGTCGCTGTTATTTACCTGAACATAATTGTTAGATTGAGAGTTAACTTTCTCATTACTGATCTCCTAAGTAAGTTGGATGTTATAATTGTTTATGTTCAGAGAAGCAATAAACTACGTATACTAGTATACTACGGTACTCCTGTAGAATGGTAGCTGCCGGATTAAAGAGTAATTGTTTGTAGAGCTGTTTGTCTGAAAGTTGGCGTTGTGCCTCCTGCAAATACATTTCTCTTGGCCAAATGACAATATTTCCCCCTTTGTCTGCCTCTTTTATGATCTCATCCAAAGACAGCATTTGCTTTTTGGCCTCCTTTTCCTCTTGTTAAATTTTTGGGTTCGAATCGGCCAGTTTGTTGTTGTTTTTGCATATTAAAATCACGTGAAACGAAAGTGGAAAAAATCTTATTTACTTTGTAGCAATCCTTGTGTGGGGCGGGTTTTGCATTTCTGATCACTTTTTATGAACACACTGTGCATTCCACTCAGCTTCTTCTATCTAAAATGAAAGTTGCACCGAGCCAAATACATTGCATGTCCAACACTGTCTGTGTCCACAACTGCTCTGATAGAGCATGAAATAATTCTCTCACACAAAGCACCCACATGTATCACCTTCCCAGGTGCTTCACATGCCAAGTTGGAACCTATTATTGACCACCACAACAACATAAAACACCCTTTTAAATTAATCTTTATATGTGGCATAAAGGTTCTCTTGATAAATCTTTTGACTATTGTTCTATAAATGATTAAATGATTTCTATTGCTTTTATAATAGTCAAGGGAGCTGAGAACCACTAGATACGGCTGTTGTGCCCGCAATCTCCATGGGGACACCAGCGTATGTGGATCGAAAGGAGCACGGAGAGGACACACGCCCCCTCATCCCAGAAAGAGGCGATACTGGGGCATGTTTACCAAATATCAATAAAGTTACCTCACTGGTAACTGGGCGCCCCAGTAGATTGGGGTTGTTGTCAAGCACATTTTGGACAAACTAGTCCGAGGTTAGGTGCCAATGATTGTATACAACTGCAGGAGTATATATTGGATAAGACAGATGTCCAGAGACCAGGAGTGCTGATGTACAAAATCATAATGGTAAGGAAATGGATTCACAGACACTGCATACACAGAACACTGAATAAAAGTATAGAACCTGTTGCTCTGACCAAGGAGCGCTGAAAATAAGGGGGTTTAAGTAGGCAGTTGAAAGAAAATCCAGTAGGGATAATGAGCTGTACTTAAAAAAAAAGGCAATAGCCTGCAAAGAAACTGAGAACCAGATGGGAAAAGGAAAGGAAACAAGGTGTACTGAAGGGATTGTGACACATTTACCATTATTCTCGCAGAGAGGTGGAAGTATGAGGAAAGGCCCTTGAGAAGTCAAAGTATTTCAGGGTTCTAGAGAAGAAGAGACAGGTAACTATCGAAGGTCTTCTGCACATCTAAAGAAAGGATCGCCATTGGTAGTCTCCATTGGTTAGCACTATGGATAAGGCTATACATATAGAAAAAGTATAATAGAAGTAAATGTAACTGAAATGGCTGTGCCATGTACAAAGGTGATGCTTAAACATGGCGACTCTTTATGTTCCCACACTATTGACTGTGTCAGCCAGCATCCTCTGGAGTTCAATAAAGACCACAGAGATACCACCATATCCACCAGTTTAGTTCCTCAAACATGAACCTCCATTCAAGTATTCTCTGGCCTATAAAATTATATGGGGCTATCAATTAAGGGAAATCTTCTCTTTCAGAAAGGGTGTCTGGACCAGTGCCCCACTCCTCCCTTATTACTGGTATGGACATGCAGCAGCAACTGACAGCTATTGACAAATATTTTAAATCTGCATACTAGTAAAATATGTACTTAAAGTTTTCTACAAGACTAGATATGTGGTAACAGTTTGTCTCTTTTTATGGCTCAACTAAGGAGAAAAAGATATACAGTATATAAAAACTGTGCATATATAAAATCAGGATGACAGAGTAACAAAACACACAGTGTGGGTGATAAAATAAATTATTTACTAAATCAATTTAAAAACCATGACATATTAAAACAAAATCAGTATGAGAGTATGCACTTTTAGACCGTAATACATGTAAAAGATATCTCTGTGGCTATGATGTTGGTAATTTGTACTGGGGAAGACAAGGGAGAGGGCGCTGCACAATGTAGGATTTTTTTGTAGCCTTTGTGCTAATGAGATTGTAGCTCTTCTGGAGAGAGAGGTATATCTTGTGGCATTATTGATAATGCAACCTATGAAGCTGTTTGACTGATTGCTGGGTGTGTATGTAGAGAATTAGTTCTTTTGGTGAAATTGTCAAGATGTGAATAATTTTGATTTTAATGGTTTTATTAGGATGTGGTTATATAGAACAGCTTTGGAGGGACACAAGGATGAGATTATCGGCCTTTGTTGTATCCGAAGGTTCCCGTCAGGTGGTTTTCCTGGGGGGAGTCTTGATAGAAGTACCGGATGGTATATGCTGATATAAACAGATAGGGTTGTATAGTGAAGTACGTTAGTGCTCTGTTGGCGCAATTGATTGATTGAATGCACTTACGTCCCAGTGTCTTGTCTGGTCGCAGTTCAGGTGAGGTGTAGATCGGGATGGAGTGTAAATCTAGTGGAGTCTCGCCGTGTGAGAAAGTGAGAACAGGAGGAGACAGATGGTGAAGTACGTCAGTGTTAGTTAGAGTGGGGTTGGGGGATGGATGCACTCACCCTTTAAACACTTGTGGGGTATGTCTTTGCTGTTGCGTGGCGGTTCGGCTGGGCTTCCGGGTCTGGTCGTCTAGCCGTCACGTCGGCTCCCTGGTGTGCTGTTCTCCTCCACGATGCCACCTGCCTGTGTTCCTGTATCGCACGATTACACGTCACTGCGTTTCAGCGTTTCTCACCCGGCGCCTCNGCAACCACGGTTTGACGTTACTGCTGTGCGTTTGGATATCTTCCGTCCCGTTTGTTGTAAGAGGTTCGGTGTGGCCTCTTGGTACTGGTCCCTCAGGTTTCCATAAGGGGATGTTAATCCAGCCGAGCGGGGGGTACTTTGATGGTGTGGTGTATTTGAATCAAAATGAGTTACACAATACCACTCACTGAAAGTACCAGAGCGCTACAATCCAACTAAATATGATGTTGGTAACTCACATGAACAATACTGGATCCTGTAATCCTTGTTGAATAGCAAATTTATCGTCTTTTGTTGATTTTTATTTACAGAAATACATGTCAGAGTAAATTAATTTTTATGGGACACTTTGAACATACCATGTTTCCCGATAATAAGACACTGTCTTGTTTTTTTGATTAAAAAAAAAACACCTTAGGGCTTATTTTAATTATATATTTCATATATATCATGAACTCATTAAACATTACGTTTAGATTAACACATAATTACTTTTTACTTCTTTTTTTTGTTTTTTTTACAGGGACTGCAAACCTATATATGGGTACCTTAGAAGATGAACATTTCTGGGACGGTTTATTTGGGGCGAACGTGGTGCTGTATTTTCATTACATTAATGATTTATTATTTATTTGGAGGGGTACAAAGGAACAAATCAAATAATTTCCAAAAATAAACTGGTGATTTCCAATAATTGTTTACACTAGAACAGTGAATACCATTAGCTAACAATATTGCCAAAAGCCAACAGGGTCGACATAAAAGTAATTGCACCATGGAATTGGATTATATTGAATAAACTAATAATTCTAGAAAAAAAAAATGGAGAGAGAGGGAGATAACAGACACATATGCCCTAAGCAGGAAGATTGAGAGACAACCAATTACCAATTAGACCAACCAATTAGATTTAAACTCACATTCTCCAGTATGTGAAATGAAACTGAGAGTTTGAATCGGATTGGTTACTATGGGCAACACCCTCACTTTTTACAATTTCTCAGCTTAGTAAATTTAAGTCATAGGGCAGTATTGTTGGTTGAAGTACCGTATATACCCGAGTATAAGCCGACCCGAATATAAGCTGAGGCCCTTAATTTCACCTCATTTTAAACTGGGATAACTCATTGACATCATACAGGACAATGACTCGAGTATAAGCCAAGGGGGGCACTTTCAGCACAAAAAAATGTGCTGAAAAACTAGGCTTATACTCGAGTATATACAGTATGTTGTTTAAGACTTTTACTTGTCCTTTATGTGTATTGTTCTGTGGTGTGTATGTTTCTTCTCTTCCCAAGTGGTAAATAAACACCCGTGATGTAAACTCAAAAGGGAAGACACAAGAAGAGCAACCATAAAGCTACATGAAAAAGTGACACCAAGATCCCTTTCCTCCTCAGTAGTTCCTTTAGTAGTGCCATTAGTTTATATTGAGCATTTGAATCACAAATGCATGATTTAGCAAGTAAGGACATTTTGTTTTTAAGATTATATTTATAAGCCATACAGAACAGAAGAACATGGTAGGTACATAATAGTGAAGTAACCAAGATAAAATAATCAGCAATTGTGGACAGAATCCACAATAGAGTGCAATAGAGAAAAATTATCAACATATGTAACAGTGCACCAGTGGAAAATATCTGGCAAATTTTTGGATCTATATGGTTAAGGGAGAAGGAGAAAAGGTGGGGGAGAGGGGGACGAGCGGCCAACCGTCGAATGAGAAGAGAAAGAAAAATAAAAGGAGCCGATGGAGAAGAAAAGGATGAAAGGTGAGAGAGAAGGAAGGAAGGGGAGGAGAAAGTGGGATAAGAGGAAGAAGAAAGAAAGAAAAGAAAAAAAGAGGAAGGAATATGATGCAGTCCACCTCACGTCACCGCAGATGTGAGGTGGAGAATCAATTTGTTTTATGAAACAGAGGCCTTCGGTGCGTCAAGGGGGGAGTACAAAATATTGCGGTTGGAATGGAATATGGATGTACAAAAAGATAGAGAGAAAGGCTGAAACCTCCATCCACAGACACTCCCACCATATATGGAGATATGTGCCGCTCTGTGGCAGCCTCGCCAACACGAGAACCTGAATTTTCCTGAACCATGGAAAATTGAGGGAAAACTGAGGCAGAAGTAATGTCGTTCAGGGTAAGTATATCCTGTTGTGCCAATACAGAAAATACAGTAGAATGGCAACCAGGAGAAAAAGACGGGAAAAGGACAAAACGGGCAGGGAGAGAGAGAAACCCCCAATCAGGTTTGAATACTGTCCCAGAGGGTTAAGTATTTTAAATCTGGAAGGCCAAGGCTGCCACCTTAAGTGACAGAGTGTTTTCAATCGAACCTGGGTCTCTTCCCATTCCAAATAAACTGATTGACATGGAACTGCAACGATCTGAAAACCCCTAGGGGACCCGCACTGGGAGGGCCTGGAAGAAACATAACAAACGAGGCTGCATACAGTCTGGTGTAAGACTTGGTGAAGATGCCATTTAAAAGGGAATAGTCGTGACAGTGGGGGATTAATTTTATAACTGGAATAAAGACCTTAAATAGTTAATTCATGAAGGACAGCTGGGAGAGAAGACAGCGGGTTAGTTAGCGTCCACAACACTTAGTCTGCATATAAAGCTATTTTATGGGAGAGGGTTCCATCATCCACTCCTCGTATATCAGGATTGGACCGAATGTGAATAGCAAGCGGCTCAATAACAAGAGCAAAAATTAAGGGGTTACCCCTGCCTAGTGCCATGAGTAGGGGCCGGGGATCCCTGTACGTTAATACAATAGGTAAGATCCACTGCCCTACGCATGTTGTCCAGCGCCTATCGGCCCAAAATAAACCCATTCTGGTCAGGGTGAACTAGAGAAGGCAGGAGAGGACACAGATGCAGAGGAAGAATCTTAGCAAAGAGATAGAGATCCACATTAAGCAGTGCAACCGGCCTATATTTAAACATAAGGAGGGGTCCCTACCAGGTTTGGGGAGAACAATAATGTTAGCAAAGTTGGTGGCATCCGAAAGGAGCCGCCATGCATAGTATACCGTATATGCCGGCATATAAGACGACTGGGTGTATAAGACGACCCCCCAACATTTCCACTCAAAATATAGAGTTTGTAATGATCCCCTGCTGTATGATCCCCTGCTGTATGATCCCCTGCTGTATGATCCCTTGCTGTATGATCCCTTCTGTACTGACATTTTGCTGATGTCTCCTGGAGAGGAAGGGGGAGGATGTGTNGGAAGGGGGAGGATGTGTCTGCACTCTGTGGTCACAGGGTATCTCTGAGGTAATAAACATCTAATGCTCTATAGATAACCACCATAGGATCATGTATACAGCTAGTGGCTATCTATGGAGCATTGGATGTTTCATACCTCGGAGAAAGATACCCNGTGTATAAGACGACCCCCCCCACTTGGAGGCATGTTTTTCGGAGCTGAAAAGTAGTCTTATACGCCAGCAAATACAGTAATTAAAAAATTTAGTCAAGGGGGCGGCCAGCTCAGAGGAGAAAGTTATAGAGAGGGGTGAAACCGCCACAACCAGGGTCCGAAGAAGTCCGCAAAGATTTAATAGCCAGGACGACTTTCTCCATAGTAATATCAGCGTCCGAGGAAAGTTGTTGAGGGTCAGAGATAGAGATGCCAGGTAGTCGGACAGGAAATCTGTAGTAGGCATATGTGGAGTTGGGGCAGATTATATACCTCAGAGTAGTAATCTCTGAAAATTCTGACCATGTCAATCGGATTATAAGTGGGAGAAGAGGAAGAAGCCTGTAGGAAACTGATCATATTAGATGCGTGGCGCAATTTACTAGAACCGAATTGATTTTATCAGATTTATCAAAAGAGGTTTGTTGTAATCTGGTTAATGTGGCCACGGCTCCTCATTCCATTCCATTCATTCCAGAAATAGAGAAAAATCCACAGGCCATAGCAGGAAAATGCTCAGGAGTAGAAATCCCTAAATCAGGTGGAAGAAGTCGAATCTCGGTGGCGACGATTAACCCTGGTCCAGGTAGCGTCAGGTGGTCGAATGTGTGGAGAAGAAGACAAATTTGCACTGTGAGATATTTTTGGACAAAACTGAATGAAGCCAAAATTCATATGTATGCAGGGATCTCTGTACACGCAGGAGAGAGGAGTTCACTCTACCTCCCCTAACTCGTACAGACTTCAGAAGGCTACCTATCTTACACACACTAATCAGTGCATAAAGTAGTTTCCCTGTCTCTCCCCCTTCCCGCCAGCTTCTTTAGCATGCGGGGATCAAGTAGTATTAAGTAACCCAGCTCCTCATATTTTGTTTAAACAATGTACAGTAACATCTGCTGCTCATATGCAGATGTTACTAGGGGAACCTACGTAAATGATAGCCACTCGCAAATCAATATTCGGTCCACTGTCTGTAATGCTAGTTAGTCACCAAGATGCTGCTTTTGTTTTGCTGTGCTCACTGGGGTGCTGTCTGTACACACCCATTCGCAACCAAATTCTCAGTTTATTACATTTATAACTTAAGGCTAATTCACTTTCAAACTATTTTCCCTCCCATAAACAGAGTAGTAAATAGCAACAGGCCTTCTCTATAGTTGTGTGTGTCATTGATCATTTCAAAATGAGTGAACAAACCACAGCAGATCATTTATGCACGTCATAGTTGCTGAACTCTTGTTTTTGCTTATGGAAAATCTTGTAAGGAAGAAAGAGACTGCATTGTTGGAGTGGAGTTTGATAGCATGTTTTATATATAAACAAAAAAAAAAAAAAAAATTACTGCATGATGTCCCACACACTTCCAAAGCTGTGATCCATAGCCTTACAGGTGATAGGCAGGGTTTANTGTCACAAATGTCAAAGCCCCAAACATCCTCAGTATCCTTCTAAAAGATATTAGTATATTTATTATTTGCCTGCTTTCTTCAGTATAGGGTCCTTGTATTTACAATAAATGTCTAATCTGTGGTGGATATGCCTGTCTTTTGTAGCACACAGGAGTATATGTAAAATATTTTCCTGATCAATGTTCTACTACATAATTGCAAACTCCACAATTATAGAACCAAAGACGACACTAGGCACAATATAATACCTATTGTTTGACATGTGCAATGTTTTACCACATCCAGTAGAGAGGTCACATTGTAAAGAATTTCATATCTTTACCCTTTGTCCCAGCAATTTGTGCACCAATGTAGTGGTACTTGACTGGCTGTCCATAAAAATTTCACACATTTAACATTATATAAATTATTTATTATTGAGTTATATAAATTTTGATTACAGCTACCAATTAAAGTGAAGATTTTAGCACTTATGGGGGGGGTGATCCAGTAAGGGGGCTGGGTTACTTTATTGGCAATACTGGCTTATCATTTCTAAATTCTTTCTGAAGCAGTTGGCACTGTGGTTCCATGTCAAAGCCAAAACTTGTCTTGTCATCTTAAAACATAACCTTAAATGAAGACACATTCCATGAGAAAATATATTTTTTATTTTTGTTTTCAACAACCCCAACAGAGGGGTGATAATACTGCACAATTTCCATTCCCTCCCTGCAAAGTGTTTCCAAGGAGAAATATTCTTAATTTCATATGTTACAAGCAGAACCAAAGAACTTTTCTATTGTACTTAATCAAGCAGTTCAGGGCATTTAAAATATGTTTAATTTTTGTCACAAACTTTAATCTAACCCTCTTGTTTATTTGCAACACAAGCTTGGGGCTGAGTAACTGAAGAGTTAAGTGTGCTCAGATTGCAGGAATGAGCTGAGCAGGCAGCTACAAGAATGAAGTCACCAATTGTCAGACGCACCCAGGCTTGGAAAGCACTGCCTAAATTTGGTCAGGAGTGTAGCACTTTAATTCTCTATTGGCAGCATTTCATTGCAACTTTCCTAACTCTACTAGCACACATATTGTACCCACTGATTTAGACTCCTATAGTTTTAAGGGAATAATGTTTCATTCCAAGCAATAACTTTTATATGCCAGTACAGAGGAAAGTATTACGAGTAATATCAATTACACTTTGCATAATATGGGGAGTGCAAAGCGTCAAGCCAATGTACTACTAAATTGTAGTGTGTCACTTAATGGTTAACCTATGGGCACTCCACCCAAGATGCTGTAATATAATTAAATAGGTCTCATTAAATTCAGGTGGAGTAAAATAGTCAGTTTACAAGCAGGGTAAGACAGCCGACATCAATAGCCAAGTGTAAAAATAGAGACCAAGAATTGCATAGTACAGACTGAACAGTCTGGTCACAGATTATTATTTGTTAACAAACTGTATGCTGCACAACTTGACGAAAGCCAAAGTTAAAAGGTTAAGAACATATATGGCAGTAAAAGCAAGGCTATAGGAATTAAAAACTTGCTTAATGTATATATGCAGTGAACTCTACAAAGACTGAATAGTCATCACTGAAACATTCTGATTTCAAAGTACCTGAAGTACAGAGACTGTTCTAATGATATGGACATTAAAATGTGGGAGGAAGACACTTAATGTGCATGATAGTCAGCACCTGAACTTTACATTAAATTTTCTAAACCACCAAAGTAGTTTTTTGCACTGTAACTGCTGCTGTCTAAGTCTGGTCATCATGCCTAAAAGAGATTAAAGCAAGTATAGGACTCTTGGCACACCAGTATTGTTAAAATCTACAGCATGGGCCCCCCCGCCCCCCCCAGTACATCTATAGCCAATACCAGGCAAAGCAAGATGAAACCTGTAGCTCACACCTGGGTGCCACAAATTGCCTATGCTTCTTCCCATTAATTTAATACAGGACTAAAATAGTAAAAGGCACATTAAAAAAATAAAATTAACCTAGCGGGATCAGTAAATTAGTAATTTACTTTGTCTAGCCATGTTTAGCATCTCCTGTTAAAATTGAGAAACAAGCCACCAGCATTAAAATGACAAAATATCAATCACCCTAGAGTAATAGCATTGTTTCATAAATGTAAACATGCAATCTTCCCTACTTTATGCCAAGTATGTCTATCCATCCACAATCCCACGATTCTACAGGTTCTTCTGGAGCTTGCACAAGAGAAGGCAGCAGAGTCTTAATTGCAATATTTGGGGGTACTCTTTCTTGCTAGTTGTTCATCAACATTTTTCATTAAAGATTCCACTAAGAGAAAGGAGGGCTGCAGAGACCACCATCAATGGTAAAATTAATTTACCACATTTGTTAGCATGCTTGAAGTGTGCATAGATAAGTTTAACCTAAGTTTAACCTCAGTTTACTTGAAACAGTTCTTACATCAGCTGCATAGAACAATTCAGTTTAAATAAATGATAGAAACGTGGTTACACCATTTAGAAAGGACAATAGTTTTTTATATCCCATAAGTTTGAACCTACAGCAGAATTTCCAAGCTGTGGCAAAAGTATTTTTAAGTTAACCAATTTAACAGTATGGCATATGCATCACCAGCCTAAGTTTAAAGTCACTATTAAACTGGTCATTGTTCATTTTTTGTTCAACTATGGTGACCAAACGCTATAAAAATAAAAAGTTGTCCTCCATTGGATGTAGCTGCTCATAGCACCAATCTGTTAAGAGCGTTTCAGGGATATAAGAACAGAAACCCACACTAAACACTGGTTTTCTATAAATGGCACATCATACTGCAGGCTGGGGGAAATGGTGTCTCAAATACCCATTTAACTGCTGGGATTTTCAGTGCAATGAATAAGTGGTATAAAGCAAAAAGATTAAGAATTCTAGGAGTTAAACCATTAAAAGCAATATAGGCACTTAAGAGCTCTAACTCCTACTTATTGGTCCAACCACCCACTATTTACACTGTTAATACAGCCTGCATCAGTACATAGAAGATAAAGAGGGAAATAAGATTTGTAAGTATTAGTTGTAATCCTTCAGCAGAAGAGAGGTCTTATTTAATGGAAAGCATTCAGGAGGCTCCCACCATACTAAGTCATGATCTCCAGATAAGATCAAGATAGTTTAGTTTATGCTCTTAAGAAAATTTAAAACAGTCTTGTCAGTTTAGGGGTATATGCAGACCAAAGGGGTTACATCTCAACAGAACCCGAATGTCAGTTGCAGCAAGGAAGCCAGGTCTGGTAGGAGTGACTGCAAGACACCAGAGGCTGGACAGGTGCAAAGTAATAACTGTTGTAACTGCCATCACCCATGAAGTGAGCAGGTTGGTAGTAGCAGGTGAAGTTTGGGACTGCCGGCACAAGACTCTGCTCAGATAATACTTGAAGAGCCAAGGAAGAAATAAGAGTGAGAGTTTGACGACGTTCATGTCCCATTAAACAAACTGTACTCTCATTAACTACGTTGTGAAGGGTCATTAGACAGTCATAACGCTTGTCCTCCATGCCTACAAAGTGGTCCTGCAAATAGCACTTAAGCTTCCGCAACTGTTCTCTTATGTCTGGGAAATCTATGAAGTAACGGGAGCACATATACCGCTGCATGGTTTTCATGTCTACCTCTGACTTTGGAGTAAAACCACGCACAAGTAAGTTGCAATATTTGAGAAGACCNCCACCTCTAATTTCTTCTGGGTTACGTGTAGCAATTATTCTGTTGCGCAAATGATCCATGGCTTCCTCAAAGTCCCCATACATACTTTCTCCAGTCACTGTGGGGTGAAAGCTTTGAGACATTTGGGTCTCCGAACACTGGTTGAACATAAGCATTGAATCAAGGATGATCTGGAAGGAGTCTACGCTAAACTCAAACTGACGTCTTAGAGTGTCCACAAATTTTAATTCCATATTTTTCCCATTGTTATTTGATAAGGATATTAAACTCCACCGATCACTTTCTGTAGAAACCTTGACTAGCTTTTGGACATAAGCTTCCTTTAAAGTCATGGGTGTGATCTTCTCCTTATTGACACCTGCAGGCAAGAAGTCCAAAAGGCAATCCAGTACAGCATGCTTCACCACCTGAAAGACTTCAGGGCCTTTTAAGTCCACCATAAATATCAGGTCCAAATCCTTATAGCCCAAGCCACTATCTTCATGCAGCACATGACTTGCAGCAGAACCATTCAGTCGCACATTGTGAACAAGAATGCCTTTTTGCTCTAAACGACTTCTAACTACCTGCAGGAGAGAAAAAGAAAAAAAAAATGAGTTTACACTGTTGTAGACCAATGAAATGTGTAGACTAAAATGAAAGATGGTATATTTAAATCTGATCATGCTACTACTATTAAGTTACATAACAAATACACCAGTCTGAAGCATTTAAAATCAGTGATACCCACCAACACATCTTTTAAGTTAAACAGCAGTTCAGAAATACAAGAACTGCCAGGACACATTGAGCTGGAGGCTAGCATCACTACATTAAGCAGTACTGGGGTTGTCCTGTAGAGCAAGGAAGCTGGCAGACATCCAGAGACATGTTGACAGAAACAGGGTAACTAGAGATACTAGAAAAGCAGTATGACATCACATGCCTGTCTGTCAACACAAATTTCCAGCTCCAATAGCTCTAACATAGAGGATCCGCCTTGGTGACTAACCGAATTCCTTTCCCTGTGCATGGCCAAAATGAGCACAGGAAAAAAAAAAGTTGCAGACAAGCCTAAAACTTTACTAGAATACACCAATTAAGAAGTACATGTAAATTATTCTAGACCCAACATGTTTCAGTCCCTGCGTACTCAGCATGTCTTATGCTCTGACAAGTTTCCATGGGAGAAATTCTCCTCACAGCGTCTGTCAGGCTTCCAAGCTTCAGTCCGGCAGGTGTTTTAGCAGCTTAACCTAAGGTTTTGCAACAACTGTTTGTGCGTCAGCTACAGTATAAGAGATTGGCTACAGGTGTAACACACTTTAGAAGATTAGCTTTGTTAAATTTGTTACCAATTGTATTGTACCACAAAGGCAAGTATTTGGATTCATTACTACATACTTCCACATGTCCTGTGCAAAAGCAGCCATAAACTGTTGCAGTACATGGGCCAAAATGGTGGTTAATTTGAACTAAAGGGACAGTTATTTTAGTAGCAAGTCATTCACATTGGGATCTCCACACATCTACTCTGGTTCTCTATTAAAGAGCATGGATTCCTCTGTATATTAGCAGTATTTAGGCTAAAGGGCTTTAGTCAGATAACCCAGCAGCTCCACACCGACATGTACAGTATATTGTCTAGATCTTGATATTCCAATTGTTGTCAATGTTTGGATTTGTCTTACACCCGACTACTCACAAGATAAACCAATTATACATAGTTAGACATGCAGCCACAATGCCCAGTGCTATATGGAGGACATTTAGTCAAGTGCACAATTACAAACCAGACAAAATATATACACAAGCATGATCTATGTCTGGTGGAACCAACAGTAACAAATCCCAGCATGTATACAACTGTAATATTACCACACACTACCTCCAAACAGTAAATATGTGTATTTCACTTAGACAATGCAACAATGTAGATAACATTCCCATCCAGTTACATAACTATACTCCATCTAACGGAACCCTAGTCACTGCCATCTAGGAAGCCGTTAGAAGACCCTCTCATGCAGACATATCCTTTCATTCAGAGAACAGTATACTACATATAGAAGCTAGGTCAGTCAGGGTACATAAATTGCTTACTGAAAAAGCATGCATAAACTACATAAATTAAAGGCCAGATGTGCATGTGGATTAAAGCATATAGTCTTGCAAATAAGTTTTATAATAAAGTTTAATTACTGTTTATTCATTCACCCTCCACTTAATTTCTAATATTTGGTTTTAAGGAGTTACCGTTTTCAGATTTATTTAAAATTTGTTTTACTAGCGTGTTTATGTACCAATTGATGGACCATATGGTCAGTTACTGAAGACCATTATAAACAATACCCAATCAGGATTTACTAAACACGTCAATAAACTGCAAACTATAGAATGATGCATGTGCAGGCACAATGCATCAGGTGCATTGCTAGAAGTCAGGGGTCATATTTCGTATATAATATGCATCTACACACTGAGCCAAATCTCACTTATATAGCCGACTCTTCTTGGATTGGTCACAGTGAAAAGTAAACCAAACACATACAGTGAATCGAACCGTTTAAAGCTATATTAGATAAAGTTAAAGCACAAAGAAGTATCAGTCCACTCTTAATGTATTATGTGCACAAGTGTTAATTGTGTGTTTTACCAAGTACTGTAAAAGTTTGTGGGTGTTTCTGTGCATGTTTGTTACAAAATAGTCTTAACTAGGACAGACCTTACATAAGGCATTAATGACAGTATGCTAATTTGTTGCAATCATTACCAGAGAACAGCTCAACCAGGAATAGCCAGTATACATGGTGACATGCATGTACACATGATAAATACATTTATACACTAGTAAAAAATACTTGGTTATATTATAAATTGATATGTAATCTCATTTTAACTCCCCAAATAAGGCCTTTTAGCACTTGCTAATACTTGGACTCAACACAAACAGCCCATCCATGAACCGTCTTTACATTTAGACAGCAACAGCTAAAGAACTGAAAGCCAACCAGGTTTGATTTAAACCTCCATTAACTAGTTTAAAGATATGCTATGTGCTTGCATAGTATGTACCAATATAATAATATAATAATATAATATAGGCTTGCATAGTATGTACCAATCCCATGTCTTGAGTTTACAGCATACACGTCTAGTATGCAGGACTGATATGAAGACATTATGCCAGCAGTTTTGCTTACTATACAAGAAAAAAACTTTTATACAAGACACTATATGGATTCTATGGCCACTGTATTAGATTTTAGTGTGAAGTTTACTACTATGGCGTCTGTTTTACAATATTAATTACTTATGCCTGAAAGAATTCTACTGATACCAAGTATGAATGTCAAGAAAGCGCGAAGGTTTTACAATGGCATAAAGAGGCTCTTTTTAATGAACTTTAATGAGTTTTAAAGCACCAGATGAAGACCATTTAACACTCCAAATATTATGGACCATCCATGTACTGGCAGACATTGGGTTATTACATATTACAATGTGTAAGTGCACACACTGATCCAATATAGGTCTATAATATTTCCAACATTTAAAGCTAGATATAGGCTTCACTATTTTCTTCTAAAGACCTATTAGATCTAGACTCAAGGGTGGCATGATTTTATATTAGTCATTGTCACATTAAACCACCATTTCCCTTGATATTTTGCGTCACGTAGCCAGACTACGTGCCATAAGAGCTTTAGATTTCATTGCAACAACTCACTAGAAAGCATGCAGTTTAAACTGGTTATGTGTGACAGTCATAACATCAGCAGTGCAACAACAATTCCGTGTCACTTGAAGGCAGCTGAGAGGGTGCAAAAAGTGGTTAGTCATCATTGTGTAAAAGCATAGCAATTTCTGCTGAGCTGTATTCAGCTTCCACCCAAATGTTGTATTTCAAATCATATAAGATATCTGAACTTTTTTAATTAAACTCCTATAGCCCTCAATCTAGTCACACACAGGATAGGTACTAACCAGTGTATTACATCATTAGCAGCTTAGTGTAACAAATATGGAGTGAATTAAGACAGGACACAGCAAGACATCCAGTGAGGAAGTGACACTAATGGCAAAGGAAAAAAGGTGAACATGTTACACTCCAAAAGCAGAAATAATCAGCAATTGTGAACTAAATGGCATATATTTATAGACTATAGTGCAGCAATAAGTACTTACATTTATCTTATACAACTAGAAGTTACATTAAAAAGGGAACTTAAAAGAACTTTCAGGTTGCTACCACTAGGGTAGCTGAACTGGAGTAATGCAAAGTAATATACCGTATGTGGAAATACGGGGATCACACAAGGATTAGAGAGAACATCTGGTCTCTGCACAGCTGCCTATAGTGTTTTCTCATAGACTGGGCACTGCCTAGCTAAGTAGGTCTCGCAGTCACATGATAGCTGTCAGAAGACACTAGAGTGATTGAGGTTTGGCAGAACACCCCACGTTAGTAATTCTAGGGTTGTCACATACTGACTCCAGGATCTCCACTAAACCATCATACACATAAGAGTTAAACTGAAGAGCACCTTGCAGGCTTTAGGAATCTGGCTGCNGTGACATTCGCAGCATGGGATTGAGACTTCATGTCAAGTGAGAAAGATGAAGAATTTCTATCATGTTAAGATAAGGGGCCAGAACAAGTGCTATAGTTACACTACAGCCAGCAAGGCCTGCTGTGACAAGGGACAGGGCTGGCATGGCTTCAATGACCTACAGTTACCATGTCACATGGCTGCAAAGTACTCACTATTATGCAATATGGACCTTATATGGCTGTCACATCTGCTGCACAAGAAGACACACATGCTGCCAGCAGAGATATTACATGTCAGGGCACTGGGAAGCTAGTGCTATCATGTTGAGCAATATCTGTCTAGTAGTTCTATTCCTCCTGAGCCAGCATTTTGTATTCCTGCAAATCATTCCAAGGAAATGGTTAGAATGAGAGAATGGAGGGTCACCGTCACATAGCATGGAATGGAGCATGTAGTGCAGGGTCACCCAGCATGTAAGGGAGGGTAACATAGCATGTAGTGCAGGGTCACAGTAACATAGCATGTAAGGGAGGGTCACTGTAACATAGCATGTAGTGCAGGATCACCGTAACATAGCATGTAAGGGAGGGTCACCCAGCATGTAAGGGAGGGTCACTGTAACATAGCATATAGTGCAGGGTCACCGTAACATAGCAT